>BSQZ01000114.1:1022500-1025000 GCA_033239005.1 Lamellibrachia satsuma | reverse complement strand
TGGAGCCGGTAGTTACCACCCGGTGAGCTATAGCATGAGCAACATGGGCGCCATGAACCAGGTGTCGTCCTACCAGATGGGAAATGTGGGTTACTCCCAGCAGGCCATGGGAAGCATGGGCATGGTGGGAATGGGATCGATGATGGCACCGCCTTCCATGAACGGCATGGGACACGTGGGAGCGGGCAGTGACATGCCGCCAGCCGGGATGATGGCGCCCATGAGCGGCGGCGGCAGCGGCGGGTCGATGGCGCAGTCGCTCGCGCCCATCGGTGGGTTCGGGCACGATTCCGGAGTCGGAGGATGTATGACGTCACTCGGGCAACCACGTGACAAGCCGTACCGACGGAGCTACACGCACGCCAAGCCGCCGTATTCGTACATTTCGCTGATCACGATGGCGATACAACAGTCGCCTAGCAAGATGTGCACGCTGAACGAGATATATCAGTTCATCATGGAACTGTTCCCGTTCTACCGACAGAACCAGCAGCGCTGGCAGAACTCCATCCGACACAGTCTCTCCTTCAACGACTGCTTTCTGAAGGTAGCCCGGTCGCCCGAGCGCCCGGGAAAGGGCAGCTACTGGACACTACACCCGGACGCCGGCAACATGTTCCAGAACGGTTGCTATCTGCGCCGGCAGAAGCGCTTCAAGTGTACGAAGCCGCCGATAGACGGACACGAGCAGGAGGATCACAACGACACGCAGTTGGCGCCACCTACTTCCACCGGAAGTCACTACGACACGTCTCCTGGTGGGCACTACAGGAATTATGAGCAGGCGGACGCTAGGGGACACTCAAGTCCCGCCAGTCGCGACGGTGTGCTGACCGGACATGGCGGTCACGTGAGTTTGTCGCGCGCTGACCTGCCACCCAAAAACAATATGGCGGTCTCGCAACAAAACATGCAGCAACAGCAGCAGCAGCAGCAGCAGCAACAACAGCAACAGCAACAACAGCAGCAACAACAGCAACAACAGCAGCAGCAACAACAGCAACACCAGCAGCAGCACCAACAACAACACGAATCGGAACATGCCGAAGCGACATCTGGTGTTCCAACTGGCAGCGTATCATCAACGGTGGGAACAATGCGAACAGCGTCCCACGTCCTCCCGTCCATGGGGATGGATTCTTCCCGTCACCACCAGATGGCCATGTCAATGACATCAGCCATCGGCCTCCAACCGCTGGGTATGACGTCACAACTGAGTGGGGTGCCAACTAGCGGACCGTACCCGCACTTCAACCACCCGTTCTCGATCACGAGTCTCATGTCGCAGCAGTCGGACAACAAGCTGGACATGAAGCTGTACGAGGCGGCTGTCCAGTCAGCCGTTCAGTCCGGAGCCGAGTATTCAGGGTCACCGTATATGACGGCGCCACAGTCGCTCGCTGACAGGACGCTCGCAGCGCCACCGGTCACCCTGGCGGCAGACGGTTCCTACTACAAGACGTACACGCCCCAGTCGACGGCCGGTCTGTAGAAGGGTGGACGGTTGTTAGAATTGCAATGTTTAGGGGACGTGTAGTTCCCACCCTCGGACGTCTACTTGAATCACTTCGCACAACGAGACGTCATTTCCGTTGCTACGTCGATTTCTCGATGTCCTTGAAATATCGGGTGATTACATAATACTAAAAACTATGTATTTCTGTGTGCGTGTGTGCGTGCGTGCGTGCGTGCGTGCGTGTGTGCATGCGTGCGTGGAAGTATATGCATGTACGTACGTATGTGTACATGTACATATACATGTACATTATCATTGTCGTTTTCATTAGTACGAATTTTGCTATATAATTTACCATAATTTATGTACAGGGTGTAAAAGTAAAATGTGGCAGAAATTATCGGTTTGTTTGGTGTTAGCATGACGTAATAATAAATAAATTTATATATATATATATATATATATATATATATATATATATATATATATATATATATATATATATATATATATATATATATATATATATATATATATATATATATATATATATATATATATATATATATATATATATATATATATATATATATATATATATATATATATATGTTATGCTATTAATATAATGGAATTACGATTACACTAAGCGTGTTTTATTAAAACAAACAACAATTGCGTAATCAAATATATATTTTTTGAAGAAGTTATGTGTTCTTGCTGCTGCAATTGGTAATTTATTTGAGATTAATGTTCATAATATGACAATTAATTATTCTCTTTGTCTATTGGTGAAATATAGTTTTATAGAAATACTGTTTATTTGTATACAAGATGGAATTTAAGTTACCAATAAAATTATATCGTAAACTGTTTTGTCAGACTCGGTGAATGGGGATCATCATCTGGCATGATTTCAGTGGTCATTCTTTGTGTTTATCGTTTCGTGTTTGCACTGACTACTCGAGTTGGCGGAGTTGACGACCAGGCGCGTTGTCGACTTCAATGATAAGAGGCTATCTGGACCGCTATATCAGACGCCGA
>BSQZ01000114.1:1000000-1015000 GCA_033239005.1 Lamellibrachia satsuma | reverse complement strand
TAAACAACGAGTAAAATTTAATACGACGTCGAATGTTGTTTTTGGCTTAAAATTAAAGAGAATGACAGTTTTATGATCATTGTCTCTTATAATAGTGTGTTGTTGTTATCGTCGTCGATGACATTGTAACGCCTAATATATTGTTTGTTTTATGCTTTAATCACGTTATTTATTAGATCAAGTTCGTTGTTTCAGTCATAATATTTATAAAAGAAATATGAGTATTATAGCAATCGAAAAAACGAAAACACAACTGTAGATGTCAGAACCTGCGCTACAAGCACGATTTGAACCATTCAGCATAAACAATAACGGTCTCTGAACAATCGGGTCATAAAACAGCAACAAAACAGCAACAGTTTAATTGGTGATTAGTGCGGCAGAAACAACCATCAGTGAGGGACGCGCGCGCGCCGCTGCTAGCGCCGCCACTCGCAGCAGCAGACGACAAATTATTCCCCTTTTCCCGCCCTCTCATTCGTCGCGACGCCGAAGCCGTTTGATCTCGCTCGTTCGACGCTGGTCACCGCTTATGGCCATCATCTAAAACAGCTGGGCGCTGGTCACGGTAAATGCGAATTCGATGATCGCGCAGACATTACTGCTGGACTGTCCGGTTGCTGGCAGTTCTCCCGGGACAATGACTGACGCAGTCGGGAGACGGGATCAATGTAGTTGGGTAATAAATACTTTGCTGGCGTTTATGACACGCCACAGCCGCCGTATGGATCGTGTCGTTAAACTGGGCACATTCGTTTGTTGACGCCGTAAAACATAATCTACTGCGTTTGCTGATGAGGTGATGAACAACATGGCGGCATCTTCTATCTCCTTTTAAACTGGGCCTCGTTAAGTCTTGGCTCAGTTAGTCTAATTATGTCGGAGTAAATACGATTATTATCATATTATTTCTTTAACTACCACGTGAATACAGTAATAATGCACATATATCGGCGCAACATGTAGCTATGACGTAAAAGCTGGGTGATATATACTTGTTTTTATATGTCTCACTAGCTTACCAACTGATTAATTAATTATGTGCGAACTAATTCTGACACACGCATCCAGTAGTAACAAGTGGATCGGTCACAGCTGACCTCTGGATTCTGCCGCTGCAGTCGAAGGGCATGCTGGACGGTGTGTTGACACTCACTCACTCACTCACTCACTCACTCACTCACTCACTCACTCACTCACTCACTCACTCACTCACTCACTCACTCACTCACTCACTCACTCACTCACACACTCACTCACTCACTAACTCACTCACTCACTCAATCTTTCTCCCGCTTTCTTACTCAATATTTACACCACTACCCACTCTGACAACGAGTCCAAGGTTTGCTTCGCGGCAGGACGCTAAGAACAAGTCGATCGGCCAGTTCTGCCGATACAATAAGACCTTTCTGCTATGGGCGGCGGTCACGTCTTTCATGTCTTTACATTCGTGGCCATCGATGCCGCGAGGGCCGATATCTCCAGTCACAGGTGTTATTCGTTGTCGTGCCGCCTTGTTTGGTGTCATTGACGCCTCGGTGTAGTGGCACAAGCGACCAAGACACCCTGTTTCACGCTCTAGACCCCTGGGGCTGGGGTGGCGAACTAACAGACAGCTCTTGGGAATGGCCGAAGCGCAGTCCTTCCTGGAACCTCACTCACCGCAGTCCTTCCTGGAACCCTGGCCGGTGTCTGCATCCGCGTTTAATTTTCTAGGTAACACGAGGTAACATTAGTGAAGGATCAGTGTAAATTGGATATTTAATAGTACCCATTCTCACAGAGGGCAATAAATGAATAGAACATATTATTTACAGATTGGGTAACATGAATACGTGTTTAAAAACAAAATTGTCAAACATCACAGAAGGGCGGGTTACACATAGATGAAACATTTTTTTATTTTCGACAAGCCAACTCTCGGCTTCCTCGTCCACATGCCATCTGCTAAATCTTTTAAAATCTTGTTAAATTGAGTCTATTCCGGTTTGCATGTCCGGCGTCCGTTCGGTATATTTTATCTGATATGCACGGACGCCTGTTGTTTGGACTGGGTGTTTCTGCATGGCTTTATGCATTTTCTGTGCGCGCAATTGTTGATGTTGGCGGCTGCCAGAAAGTCCCAACTGGTGTTGATTTGTCTGTGTCCAGCATCGATGCTTATTTGTTGTGCGAGACCAGGTTCCGTCATTGTATATACTTGTCACAGCGTTGTCGATTGCTCGTCGTCAACGCAACGATCATATCTGAACCGAGCATATAATAATTATCTATAATATATATATATATATAATTATTCTATTTTACAGTAGTGCACACACCATCGTTTATTCACGGTATCCATGACAACTTAAAAAATGTTTTGTTCACGTTTACTTTATACATTTTTCGTAACACTCTTATATACTCTTTAATGTTGATTATTGCATACATACTATAATTGATCATTCATCAATCCCATTATAATGTTCAGTGATCCAAATAAGGACACCATTTTCCTTGACTATGACGTATTGAATTTATTATTATTAGCTACGTAGTCAAGAGTTGGACAATGGTCGAACATTGTTAGCAACATTATTACTATAGTTTGCCCGATCCGTTACGTCACTGTTTGCCTGTTTGCACTGTTCGTCAAGCTAACACACATGGCCGCACAGCTAACACACATGGCCTCACAGCTAACACACATGGCCTCACAGCTAACACACATGGCCTCACAGCTAACACACATGGCCGCACAGCTAACACACATGGCCGCCGTTGTATTTTCGTTGCATTTCTGGCCCAGACATTTGTCTTTACGCCAAAAACATAAGCCAATGTTTTTTTAAACGAAAACAGTGTGCAGGATAGGTTGTTCTTGCAGGTGTATTCTATCTTAGTAATTATTGTAAACATGGTAAACATGGTTGCTAATGCGAAGCTTGACGGATGTCACCCATAGGATTAGAATTGTGATGTCAGACTCTGGAACCGTCGATTGTTCTAACGGGTATGTAGTGTGGAATTTAATCCCTGGGATGGGACCGGGGCTAATCTAAAACGTACACGGGGGCGTAGTATATGTGGGGTGGGGTGCGTTACTTCGGCGTCCTATACCGGATGCGTGGTCTTCCGGGAGACGTCTCGATTGGTCTTGTTTTGCCCCGTTTTATAGCCGCTTTAAATGTGCATTATCAAAGTGCCGCGAGTGCGCGGACCCTAATAAACCCTCCCTCCGAGAGATGTCGCAACTACGCCAGTTGGTCGGCGTGCTTCTGTGGCGACATCGTCAACATCTCGAACGACTTATACTTTGCAAATAATATATATATATAATGTTTCCCATTATATACGTTACGTTTCCAATCTGGTCCAAGTTCGTAGACGCCTCGACAACAGGTCCACGCTGACCGGTGTTACTGCTCGGTTATTTATATTAAGCAGAAAGGAGGAAAAGCTGTTGTTCTTTATGTTCGTATCAGTGCATGTCCATTTTCAAAGTTAAGCAATTTCCGTCACGATGACCTTTCTTGTCACGAGGTATAATGACACGTTCCGTGTTTTATCTCCATGACAGAACTCTTTAGTTCTGTATAACACGTGGTTGCTGGACTATTTACTCCATCAAGAGAGGACTTCCGGTTTTTGAGTTACGACGAGTATGACATTTGTTTTGACGACTGAGGATTTCGCTCTTGTGGCTAAGAATTGCCAAATATATTCTACCACAAAACACAGTGTGCATGCATGCGTGCTTGCTATGATCAATAAGGCATTCGACTATTTATCCTAATTTAAGAGACATGATTTCAAAGATAAACAATTGTGTATTACATATTACCCGCGAAATGTTGAATGAACCCGTTGTGTGTTTCTTATATCCTGAGAAATGGTCGATACGTGAAATCAACTGAATGAATCTAGCAGTCATCACACTAGTTCAATCAAAAGGTTGATATCCTGCACATTTGTTATAAGTAGTGGTGCTTAGGTCAGCTACAAGTCAAATTAAAGATGTATTCTGTCAACTTCCGGAAGGGATTTGAAACAAAGGTCCCCCAAGCAAATATTAAAAAATGTAGTTAAGTAAAAGAAGAAAAGAATGGCATAGACTCCAAGCACCCAGAGAGAGAGAGAGAGAGAGAGAGAGAGAGAGAGAGAGAGAGAGAGAGAGAGAGAGAGAGAGAGAGAGAGAGAGAGAGAGAGAGAGAGAGAGAGAGAGAGAGAGAGAGAGAGAGAGAGAGAGAGAGAGAGAGAGAGAGAGAGAGAGAGAGAGAGAGAGAGAGAGAGAGAGAGAGAGAGAGAGAGAGAGAGAGAGAGAGAGAGAGAGAGAGAGAGAGAGAGAGAGAGACAGAGAGAGAGAGAGAGAGAGAGAGAGAGAGAGTTGTCCGTTGCTGACTACCTTATAATCTTCTTCTGCACTTCATGTATCCATGTGTTAATCATAAGAACAATCAGTGATAATCAACAGCTCATGACAACCAACTGAAAATAAGGTGCAGATGGAAAGCCGTGTGGCTGACCTCGACATTACTTAGGTTACAGAAGGCATCGTAAGTAAACAAGTATGAGTATGAAAAGAAAAAGTTCTGAGAAGCTAGGAAAGTTGGAAAATTCATCTACAATTTCACGGGCGAGTGCACGTTGCTACACTCGACGCACGATGGAAGTTCGACTGTGGACGTTCGCTCCTCTACAGCGGGCAATAAACGGCGACATGTTAATGTACGCCTCGAATGTTGTGCAAACAAGAGACTTAATTCACTCGCTGCATGTTTGCTTGTAGATAATTGAAATCACAATAGCGTGAGCCGGGCGGCATTACTGCGGTGTACACAGGCGGGCATGGGACGGGAGGGGAACGGGTCGCTGGGATGACTTGAAAACGGCCGACAGTGACGCAGGTGTCTCGGTGTGTATACAAAGTTGTCGAGACAATTAGTGACTGTAACAAACCCCTACTTCGGCGGTTCTCGCTTAATGGGAGTGGTAACAGTACACCTGACTGTCCCATAATATAGAGGCAAATATTTTGGTGACCTCTGGTTGTCGTTAGTTACCGTATTTCTTGTACATTTGATCTTCACGTATTTCTTAACGCGAATCGACAAATATGAGACAATAATTATATGCTATTTTGTATCGAAATGGCGAGCGTGACAAAACAAACTGAATGGAATAAAATAACGGAGAGAGGGGAGGGAGAGGGAGAGATGGGAGAGGGGAGAGTGGTGAGAGCAACAAACTGAACGACGGTCGAGTGAGGATAGTAAACGTGACAACACGTTACTGTTCAATTCGAACAAGCTTGCAACTACCAAAGTCACCTCGGTAAATTCTAGGCGATAGTACTTTATATAATTTGTTATAAATTACAACCAAACCCTATGTAACTGACACGATTTCAAAAGTGTAGTTTATGTAACAAATGCAGAACCATTTAACAAATCAACGACGCTCCTGACGAAACCAAAGTACATACAACTGTCCATACCATATTCAGGTTACTTTTGTTTGAAACTGTATTCAGTTCCCGTTTCGCAATTAGTGTAGCACATTCGTGGTCATTTATAGTCTATATTTATCGCCGCGATGTCACCCGCGGATTCCCCTCGAGTGAAACATTTCAATATTTACACCACAATTAAAAAAAACTTAATACTTGATTGCTTGGAACAATATAGCATGGCCTATTCCCTTGGCGTGACGCTTGTTCGACAAAGCACGGTATCACCGTCCAAACAGCAATCAATTAATTCTTTGATGCCGGTAATTTCCGCACAGTTTTAGTCTTCAGTATCCATAAAATTAGATGCATTGAACTGATGCCATCTGTAGACGTGTACAGGTGGCTGCGAAATCTGGTTTTCGGTCATATGAAATTGTGTTACATGTATAGGTATATTCTGAGTAGATATATTAGCCTACAGTTATGTTATAGTGTTGCTACGTTTTCTTTCGTGTTGAAGAAGTCGCCATTGTGGTGTATCACTGTGGTAGTTAAATGCATGGATTAAAAAATATATAACCCTTTGTCGTGCGCCATATATAATGTACCCGGCCCTCATAACAGTTTAAACTAGTAAAATGCATTGGATTTACCACAACTGCGCTGCGACTATGTAATTTATCAATTTAAATTTTCCCAATACACACACACACACACACACACACACACACACACACACACACACACACACACACACACACACACACACACACACACACACACACACACACACACACACACACACACACACACACACACACACACACACACACACACACACACACACACACACACACACACACACATCTTTAAAAACCAGGTATGCGCATATAATACACATCAGTGTCCAATATACGCGGTGTTACACAGAGAAGAAAATGTGTGCATCCGCCATCACAAGTTGATATGTTTCATAAATAAAAATATTTATGGCATGTGATATTTACATAATATTGCATGAAAAAAAATTATCTGGTAATTTCGAACGCAACTAAAAGTTCAACGCATCCCGGCGGCCACTGGAACACGGATGTAGAAGTAGTTGACACGGCTGTATTTGAGCGGGTCAATATTGTATCGGAGAAAACTCGTACGTTTGAGAGTAAATATTTGTCGCTTCTTCATCGGCGCCAATGGCGGCCGTTGATTTGGTAATCAACTTGTTTAGAAGATGTGTTTAAAGACAACAGTTTTATCGGCGCGTAAGTAAATTTACAATAGGTACACTACTCGGAACAGAGATGTAATTATTATGTCAATTTGCTTCTCACTTGTCCGACTGTCCATATAAGTTGATAGCGGGCTGCTGGCGGCACATTCAACGGGCGACTCGCCACTCGGACGCTACAGCTGGACGCTGACTGGACACGCGAATTACGTGATATCAACAATGGTAAGTATTTTTTAATTTTGATACGTTGTCGTTGATTAGAGAGCATATTAGAGATATATTAGAATATATATATATATATATATATATATATATATATATATATATATATATATATATATATATATATATATATATATATATATATATATATATATATATATATATATATATATATATATATATATATATATATATATATATATATATAGGTATATGTATATGTATATGTATATGACTATGTATATGTATATGAAAGTAAATTAATTTTATAGTGTAGAACAGTATACAATTATTGAACATAAAATGTTGAAAACTTTAGCATTGTTTGATAGCGCTACAATTATACTAATGGTGCAAACAGTCACAATTGATACACGTCGCATAAAATAATAACAAATGCAAAACAAATAACCGAAACACATAAAAAAAATTGTATAATAAATTACTATCCATTTATAAACACACATTTATTCAATTGTTTAACCTTGTATATTCAGCCATCCAGTGTCCGCGTGGACATCACAATACGGCGTTTGCGCCAGTCGGTCGTATAAAGACAATAACACAATATTACATGTCGCACCAGTCGCGTCCTGTCGCGCCAACAATCGTCACCTAATTGTCGCTGCGTTACCAGGATTACCTCATCTTGTTTGACCGACCGATTTATAGTCAGTTCTAAAACTATAAAGGGCGGTAAGGACGAGAGGAAGCGGCGATTATGACCGACGGCGGCGAGGAATCTTTGTTTTATGGCGGAAGTCGATAAGCCAAGATTCAACGGCGGCCTGAGCCGATATCACCCGGCAAGATGGCCGCCGGCGTTTGCCAGAAGAATAGGAAATTAATTAATCACGGGACGGTGTTTGGTAATAAACTTGCATGGATGTACAGAGGTCATTCGTGGTACATCGATTTAATTTTTTGAATAAGGAAGCTGCAAGTTTGTTATTGTTTGCCGATTGGTTTCTGGTGTTCCAAAATATATAACGTTGATTGTTTGGTTTTATATATATCCGTACAATGTTCTGTTGTAGGTGTAGCGAAACACACAGCACATTTAAAAGTTGGATGTAATGTTTTAGTTTATTGATATATTGCGGTATCGACATGGCATAATTCTGACTAGTCACAGTAAAGAGCACGGACAAAGCCACGGGGTGAATTTTCGCGAGAGTATATTTAAAATAATTATATTGAAATGTACTTCATCACTGCATCCATAAATAATTATTACGCAGTAAAGCAAAACAATTAATTTAATGTGCTAGCAAAATGTCAGTGATGATGATGTTAACGATTTAACTACAGTATTTTTTTAATACGAAATCTGCGGAGTTAGCTGTGTATTTTTTTCGGTCTTTACCTAAGCTAATAATATAGCATTTAGCATTAGGCCAAAGTCTGATGGACGTTTACAAACAGATTCCTGTAGGTAAACATGGAATAGTTTACTTTGCAGCGTATTGTTAAATGAAGTAAGCAAAATATTAACAGCTGTTCGATAATTTGATCATATATATATATATATATATATATATATATATATATATATATATATATATATATATATATATATATATATATATATATATATATATATATATATATATATATATATATATATATATATATAATATATATATATTATATATATATATATATATATATATATATATATATAATATATATATATATATATATCAATAATAATAATAATATATAATAATAATAATAAGTTACGCAAGTTATGTTGTGGTATATACGTGTAACATTATTATGTAGGCCTTACAGTATTCTCTGTGTGATAATATTTGAGTTTAGTTCTATTAGATCACATATTTGTTGTCGGCTGGTCGCCCTCGCGCCGCGTCGAAATGAACGCTTGAACAGGAACAACGAAATGCGCAGTCCTCTTTGTCAGATATTTATTGTGATATCTTCTTAAGCACTCAGCTTGATAATAAGATTTTTATTTCGCTCAGATCTCGATGTAATGCGCGTCTGTGAAGCGCCCGTGGCGTCGGGCTGCCTTTGTCCGTGGAGTGGCTGGCTTCTCCCTAATCCCGCTTCATTGCTGGCCGCGGACGCTGCCTCTCCAGACAGGACCGCGACGGCGGCGGTCTTCAAAGGCCAGCCGTAATTAGCCGACCAGAATGGACTTTCCGGGACTGAAAGACAAATTCAACGATGCGAGTCTGGGAAATGGGTGGAATAACAGGGTGGCGGGGAGAGGAGGGGAAACGTGGAAGCGTGGAATGTCACGACGCGAGTTTTACGGTTTCTGTTTCCATGTCATTCCTACCATTCCATTTTTTTTATGTTTAAAAATAGAATTGACAGATATCTGATAAGGGCGGGCTACACATAGATGTGAAAATTGTTGGACTCTCGATAAGCCAATGGCTTCCTTGTCCACTTGCCATCTGGAACTTGTTCGAGATGGCAATCTTGTTAAATCTTGTTAAATCTACCCGTGTTGCACAGACGCTCTCGAGGGCCGCAGTCTCAAACCAGGCTCCGGGGACCGAAATGTAAGAACAAACACAACATATTTATTTCGACGGAACTTTGGCGGCTCGCATTTTTTTATTAACTCCTTACAACACCCCGAGTAGTGTAAATACATGTAATAACCAACAGTAATTTTTTTTATTAACTCCTTACAACACAACGAGCAGTGTAAATACATGTAATACATGTAATAATTTTTTTATTAACTCCTTACAACACCACGAGCAGTGTAAATACATGTAATAACCAACAGTACATTTTGTATCCAAGCGTGATGCATTTGAGATGTGTTACTTTAAATTTGTGTGGTCAAATTATACTTCGTGTTCTTGTTCTTGTCGGTCAGTTTAATATTCGGCTTGTGTTATTATAATCGAAAAAAAATAATAGTAAATTGCACGTATACAGTATATATTGGGGGGGAAGGTTACATATAATAAAACGCTGGAAACTAAAGGAGAAAAATATAACACTTTTATTTTCTCGTTTTTTATGTGTTAATGTGTGTTATTTCGTGTTTGATATAAATAACTAATGGAAACTCAAGTTGCATTGGTATTGATATCCATGTACTGTCGACAGACCACGAGTTTAACTGCAACTGTGACGATAGAATGTCAAATCGAATCAAATTAATGTTGTCTCGTTAGCGGAAATTGCTAACCCGGTCGCTGGTGTTTGTGGACCGAGTTAATTTGGCGCATCAGCATCAGTCGCTTTACCGGGACAGCAGCCGCTGTCTGCTGTCGCTCTACTCGACAACCAGACGGGCGGTGTCCTCGTGACGGAAAGAGACCGCGCCAAATGAGGCGCTCAACAAACAGAATAATCACGCGGAGGGAACCTGCCAGACTACATTGGCACGGTCATAAATTATATAGGCCGGGAGAAAGGACTCACACTGGCAAATTAATAAGAAATCCCGTTCTTCCCGTGTGTGTGTGCGCGCGAGTGTGTGTGTATGTGCATGCGTGCGTGCGCGCGTGTAATATTTAATGACCAAGACAATTAAAAAATAGAAACTTATTAATCAACTAATCTGTTAAACAAATAGACTTTTGCTTGAACTGTCACCGTGTAGCTATGAGAGTAATAGAAATAATATTAATTTTAAGGTATATAGACTGGCTGTCAGAAATGTATTAAAACACTGGTTTTCCCGAACGAAATATTCCGTACTACGTTTGAGTTTAAACTCAAAACACTGGGCCGACCATTGCACTGGCCTACTATACTTCTGCTCTGTGTATATATATATATATATATATATATATATATATATATATATATATATATATATATATATATATATATATATATATATATATATATATATATATATATATATAACCATTCATTTGATACATCGAATACATTACGTACTTTTCTAATTGTTTAAAACAGAACAACAAGGAAGTCAAAATCAAGCATTGTCTGATATATAAATAGTTCTTTACTCAGTACGTCGTGACTTTTGTTGGCAGAATGATACACCTGGCGTCGTCTTACATGTATTAATCTTAACTGTTATTTAAATAAACATGTGACACATCTATCAAAGCCCTTGTAGTCTCTCTTTGCTCGCTAAGCTGTAACGCAATGTCCGTGATATTAACGTTTTAATTCGCAATGGAAGAAGTAAGTAAATTATTATTATTTGAAGTTTAATTCTGTGCACAATTCATAAATATGCCTATATCAATTATTTTAATAGCTTGACAGAATCACCACGTATTTATTGGGAAGATATGCAACGATTGAACTTTGTCGACGTTTTTGCCGATCGAAGTTTCTTCGTAGCTCGGCTCAGTAGCACCGCGGTTACAGAGAACCAGTGTTCTAGCTGACACCTCGAAGTCTGGGCTCAGCAGCACCGCGGTTACAGAGAACCAGTGTTCTAGCTGACAACTTGAAGTCTGGGCTCAGCAGCACCGCGGTTACAGAGAACCAGTGTTCTAGCTGACACCTCGAAGTCTGGGCTCAGCAGCACCGCGGTCACAGAGAACCAGTGTTCTAACTGACACCTCCAAGTCTGGGCTCAGCAGCACCGCGGTCACAGAGAACCAGTGTTCTAGCTGACACCTGGAAGTCTGGGCTCAGAATCAGTAGCACCGCGGTTACAGAGAACCAGTGTTCTAGCTGACACCTGGAAGTCTGGGCTCAGTATCAGTAGCATCGCGGTTACAGAGAACCAGTGTTCTAGCTGACACCTCGAAGTCTGGGCTCAGTATCGGTAGCATCGCGGTTACAGAGAACCAGTGTTCTAGCTGACACCTCGAAGTCTGGGCTCAGTATCGGTAGCATCGCGGTTACAGAGAACCAGTGTTCTAGCTTACACATCGAAGTCTGGGCTCAGTATCGGTAGCACCGCGGTTACAGAGAACCAGTGTTCTAGCTAACACCTGGAAGTCTGGGCTCAGTATCGGTAGCGCCGCGGTTACAGAGAACCAGTGTTCTAGCTGACACCTGGAAGTCTGGGCTCAGTATCGGTAGCACCGCGGTTACAGAGAACCAGTGTTCTAGCTGACACCTGGAAGTCTGGGCTCAGTATCGGTAGCACCGCGGTTACAGAGAACCAGTGTTCTAGCTGACACCTGGAAGTCTGGGCTCAGTATCAGTAGCACCGCGGTTACAGAGAACCAGTGTTCTAGCTGACACCTGGAAGTCTGGGCTCAGTATCGGTAGCACCGCGGTTACAGAGAACCAGTGTTCTAGCTGACACCTCGAAGTCTGGGCTCAGTATCAGTAGCACCGCGGTTACAGAGAACCAGTGTTCTAGCTGACACCTGGAAGTCTGGGCTCAGTATCGGTAGCACCGCGGTTACAGAGAACCAGTGTTCTAGCTGACACCTCGAAGTCTGGGCTCAGTATCAGTAGCACCGCGGTTACAGAGAACCAGTGTTCTAGCTGACATCTCGAAGTCTGATCCACATACTGTGTACTGCCTCAGTTTATTCAGCCGCAAACAATGGACTAGCAGATAATGCTTACATTGTGGGATTTCGATGCGTACGTTCTGTGTGCTAACACTTATGTATTTGACGCTGAGCTACCGGTGCAATCCGTACTGAAATTAGTGCGCGTTGTGGTACTGTTAATGCACTTCACCGAATTTTCGTGTTTGTATAATCGCAAAACACAATTACACAAAATATGCCGTCCAAATAACACAGCAGATAGAATACAAAACGTCCGTCGTAATTTTACATCGAGGATTAGAAGTACGCGACCTGGAATGTGACGGTTTGTGACTTAGTGAAATACGTTTGTCTTTTGGATTAGGTCATCAATACGTTGCGACGACTCATCCTTTCCGGCCTCGCTATCGCTACGCATTCTCGTGATATGTCTTAGCGAATGTAACGACGCTGTTGGCAAACGGCATTCTTTGTAAACATCACGTGCGTGCTGATAGCAGCCATATTATAATATATCGTGGAGTTCTAGCCGCATGCATAGTCAAGCTCACGTGTCTGCTTGTTCACATGAATTATTATCATGCGACTATATGTGTCCACTTGTTCATGCTGCCAAATACGGTGTATGTCTACATGATCTTATGCCCAGTTGATGCTGTGACCAAATGTCGTATCACTGACTACATGTCACTGACTAGATGTTATTGACTACATGTTACTGACTACATGTCACTGACTACATGTCACTGACTACGTGTCACTGACTACTTGTCACTGACTACATGTCACTGACTACGTGTCACTGACTACGTGTCACTGACTACTTGTCACTGACTACATGTCACTGACTACATGTCACTGACTACGTGTCACTGACTACATGTCACTGACTACATGTCACTGACTACATGTCACTGACTACATGTTATTGACTACATGTCACTGACTACATGTCACTGACTACATGTTACTGACTACATGTTATTGACTACATGTTATTGACTACATGTCACTGACTACATGTCACTGACTACATGTCACTGACTACATGTTATTGACTACATGTTATTGACTACATGTCACTGACTACATGTCACTGACTACATGTTATTGAATACGTGAACAAAGAACACGACAAATAACTTTATCAGAATCAGAAAATGTTTATTTGTCCCGTTTACATCGACATCCCAACATATAGTACAGTGATACAACATATTTATGTGTCCTATCTACATTGACATCATAAGATATAGTACAATGATACAACATATTTATTTGTCCTATCTACATTGACATCATAAGATATAGTACAATGATACAACATATTTATTTGTCCTATCTACATTGACATCATAAGATATAGTACAATGATACAACATATTTATTTGTCCTATCTACAATGACATCATAAGATATAATTCAATGATACAACATATGTATTTGTCTTATCTACATTGACATCATAAGATATAATACAATGATACAACATATGTATTTGTCTTATCTACATTGACATCATAAGATATAATACAAGGATACAACGTATGTATTTGTCCTATCTACATTGACATCATAAGATATAGTACAATGATACAACATATTTATTTGTCCTATCTACAATGACATCATAAGATATAATTCAATGATACAACATATGTATTTGTCTTATCTACATTGACATCATAAGATATAATACAATGATACAACATATGTATTTGTCTTATCTACATTGACATCATAAGATATAATACAATGATACAACGTATGTATTTGTCCTATCTACATTGACATCATAAGATATAATACAATGATACAACGTATGTATTTGTCCTATCTACATTGACATCATAAGATATAGTACAATGATAAAACATATTGACAAAACTAACCAATTACAGCACAATCAATGAAACAATAAGTTAATAGTGTTAATCAAAAATACATTAATAAAATGAATACTGCAGTGTAAAATTACAATTATACATTTATATGTGGGACGGGAAACTGCTATTAACACCAAATCTAGTCGCTGTCATTTTTAGGTAATATCTTTGCTTATTTAACCAAAATATAAATTATCGTGAACTTATCAAACGCGTATTTAGGGGGTATTGGGCCATGTCCCTTTCGTTTAAATTGTTTAGATTTTTTCCCGTAAGTTTCCTTTGCGCTCTACATGGTAGCAAGGGTGACCAGGCTTGTCCCTCCCTTGGCTTCGTCCTATGTGAGATCCTAGATACGCCACTAGTCATACTTATTTATTTCGGCCAGTGTTCAAACTGACGCAGGGTCTTACATAGACCTATATATCGTTCGTCCAGCAGTTGAGAAATCAATTGTGCAGACGGACATCAACGAGTTGAATATACTGATTACGCGGCCCATCCATCGACGGTCTAATGGCGACAGCGCGTTAAATGCTCACAAAGATCGATATATATAGAACGTGCACGTTGTGTCGGTCGCGGACTCCCTTAACGTCAATTAGCTTATCATTTGCCGTTTTAATACCACCGTCAGAGGTCCTATTGTGGCCGGACATGAAAACGTCAAATTTGCCAATAAATGCTACAGTCTTTGTGACCGGAGAGTGTCGGTAGCATCGACCGGAAGTGTCTAATGGAGACTGCCGGAAGAGCGGACACGACGTTTGAGGACGCCCCGGCGGACGGCGA
>BSQZ01000114.1:745000-995000 GCA_033239005.1 Lamellibrachia satsuma | reverse complement strand
TAACGTGGTAATTACCTCTGATGAAACTGCTAGTATTCTTTAGAATTCTTTAGGGTATTTAGACCGTCCCGCTCGGTTTTCGGACTAAAATGGCTACGTGCAGGGCACCCCGCCGTCGTAAACCCAGTGAGATATTCGGAAAGATACAACAAGTATACCATGTCAAAATATAACATTTTAAGTAATCGGAAAGTCAATCCATTCAAGGAAGCCTTCATAGTATTGTTTTACGTGACGTTTCACGACTATACGTATAGTGAATCCTACGTTACATAATGGTCCGGTACAGTTGTCACTGGACCAATGAAACGGCAACAGCAGACAACGGCTCCTGACGTCCTATTCGTGTATATATAGGGTAACCCAAGCGTGTATATTTATAGGGTAGCCCAAACGTCCGATGAAGATTGTATTATTTCGTTCAGAATGCACTCGAGAAAATAATTACAAACCATGAGGCATTTAAAGGCGCAACATCTGAAGGCTTTTGTCATACAATCATGATTAACTATACTCGCATAGTATAAACTATATAATATTATGTTCTAACATCTTGATCCCCAAAATGTGTTTTAATTAACCACCATTTTAACAAATAACTTGACCGTTATCTGTCCGCTAATATCGAACTTGCCGGTTAGCGTGACATGTAAACGTCATTTTCGAGGTGAGACATTAAAATTAAACAGATAACGGCAAAATAATTTTTCAGAATCGTGTTTCATTAAAACACATTTGGGCGGTCAAATTATTAGAATATATTATACTACGTTATACTATATAACATGATTTCACCATATCAGACAGTGGACATTTAAGCGCGTTAAGTTGGTTTCATCAATTGCGCCTGCACCTGTCACTGCACGCGGAAGGTGTCTTACACAAGCCACGCGTCCAGTCTACGGATGTGTCGCGTTTATTTGTACAACAAACACGTACAAAAAGAACAGTTTTTATAACGTGCGTTACTTCATTTACTGAACTACGGCATTTATGTATAATAAACTTGAAAGTAAAAATCTTATTACAGTAGGAGCGACGGAGGTGCATATCGGGGAACATATATACGTCGTGATACAAACCATGCCATTAATTTCGGAGAAGACGCCAAGGAATTACGCCCGCTTAAGGGAGAAAACGACAAAACAGACATAGATACCTAGTACAGCCAATCATTTTAATATTAATGTCTTGAATAATTATTACAAGATTAACAATACTGCCATACAAAGTAATCATTGGTCGTTATCGTCTTTACAATTCGTGTTTTATTCTCCCGCGACACTATGTTACAAATTATATACAAAGTTCATATGCAGCTAGATTAGTCGACCAATTAGAATGGTTTGTTTCTGGTTTGTGCTGACACCAAGATGGCCGCCTCCGCGGAGAGAAACATAACGACGGGATGGTTAGCCGAGTTAGCCGAACTTGAACAAAGTTATGGCGCTATAAAAAGATAATAACTTGTGGAATTTGAGAAACACAGGCAAGCTCAACGCAATACCAAATTTATCTGACGTTGTAAAATGGCGTTTATATATTTTAATTAGCATCATACTGCACTACGGTCGCGACCGCCGAACACATAAATTTACCCCAGATATGCCTGCTAATGCAACCACTACACAAATACAACATTAATAAATAAATTGTGTATCAAACATATTCCCAGCACAACATAATGTCGACATTAAAGAACCGTTAAACGACTACTAACCTAGCACAAACGTACGCACTACGCAGAAATGCAGCCGTCCTTCCTACTAAATTACGTCAGAAGAAAGGTTTGTCTTACGCTACGGACTGTCATAAAACGCACCAGACATACTCAGAGTGGCATTACTGCAGTACAAAACACTATTACACATACTCGCATAAAATAGATATTATGTACAATTAAACAAACTGTGCACAAATGCACACGCTTCTCATATGACATACGTTTTATAGAACATCGATTGCTCTTCCCGCCAATGATTTTCTCTAACAAAACGTACAATTGTATTATGTAACACAACGACGACGATAAGGAAATATCAAAATGCGGTGATCTTTGGTCTCCTGCTAAACGGCAAACTGCTCAGTTTGGGCTTATGCAGCACAATCGCGGCATATCGTAATATCAGCAACAAACTGCCTTGTTGTCGGCATACTTTGGTATAATATTACACATTACATGCAAATAATACCGGTGTAACTCATAAAAGAAGACTAGAATCTGTATCCTGGATACGAACTCCAAGCGGATGTATGACCACCAAGATCTAGACATCGGAACCGCGGTCAAAAGAACGCTACCACATCATTAGCAGCGTTGTAATCCACTTCAAATTAAGTAAACTTCGCACATAATGCAGCGGAATTGGCGTCGCACTCAGCAAGCTTGTGCGGTTTAGCTAAAACAAACGTTGATGTAAGCCGCGCTGAATAGACTTCGCGGCGAAACATGCAAATATTTGATCTGCCCAAGAACAGAGGCGGCGACTGAGGCAGTCGAAGAGTCGCAGATCGCTTACAGTGTTGGTTCTGGCTAGGGTCAAGCGGCGAGGCTGTCCCGATCCCGTCTTCACACCCCGCGCTAATGGGGGCTTTGTAAACGGCAAAATGGAACCTTCGCAAGAAGTGGAATTGAGACCATCAGAAGTGGCCCGATCAAGAACGCGCGTCTTTGTAATGTCGTTCTAAAGGCAACGAACATTCTATCGAGTTACGAAACCAGTTCGCGCCTATATTTGCCGAGAAAGGTGTACTCTGTTCCCCGCGACTGCACGGCGCACGCAGAAACTTTCTCACAACACGATACACACCGCCAATAAAATCAGATCGAGGCAGCTCTGCATTCTTGCAATCGTCTCCACGTCAGACGCCCACACAGTTTATCCATCTGCATCAGATGCGTCCCTCTCTCTGTCCCTGTACCTCGTCCGCATAGTTATCATACGTTCCTTCACCCACAGCATCACGATGTATGGATTCCTATATCGGTGTCCATTTTATGGACTACGACTCTCTTCAGTAATCTTCTGATTTCGATCCAAGTCCGTTGATCTTTCTCCGAAGCACGTTAACCAGTCGCTCCAATCTGAAACAAACACCAAATACTCGTGTACAGACTCACAATAGTAAACATTATAACATATCAACCACACTTCGCGTTTCTGATGCATTGCTCTTTATCCCTGTAGTCCCGGGTGAGGCTGTTTCCCCTTCTTCTTCGTCACTAGTCCCGTTTCGCTGTCGTCTTCACCAGTGAAACGGCACTAGTGGCATTTACATGTATAGTCATTACATGTATAAGCACAAAACACACGTGGACATGCATCCATCGAGGAGGAAACATTGCATAAAGTAATCGAGTAACTGTATATATACGTCATGCCAGTTCAACGTAGCCTTGGCGCAGTTCCTATAGTTTTTTGTTTGTTTGTTACGGCAGCTTCCCAGAATGATTTTGCTAGATATTCTGTAATTTGTTTACACAGCTGGACACATAAACAGGGATTCTAATAAAGCGGGTTCTCTGCATAACGCCTTCATTTGATAACATCATGACAGGCTAATTTCTTAACGGATCCATGGTGTACTATTTATGGGGCTTATAAGACGGACTAAAATGAGTCTTTACTATATGATATAATTCATTGAACAGTACGGAATATATTTCTGCATACATTCAGCTACGAAACATGTTTATACAAAATATGCAAAAAAGGAATATTTTTTAGGAAAAAACTATCGAATTCACTCGATCCTGAAGGAAATACATGTTATTGTAGCAACTTGCTTCTATGTTAAAACGCCAATGTAATATTACCCTTCTCGACAGCGTCAGAAATGTGTCAATCCTAAGAATATAAGCTGTTTCGTATACATTTATGACCTGTAAGTTCCTGTCACGATTTAGCGGTCACGATGACATTCGTTAACAAGTGATGACAATTGAGCGGATTTATAACAACTTATAATTTAAAAAACCCGTTATCACTAAACCACACGGACGGATCCTATACCGCGTCACGTGTTTCCCACGCGACGCCACTGGCTTACGAGCCAACGCCGGGAACTACTTGCTGTTTGCCAAAAGTATATAGGACATATTTATATTCACAACTGTGGATAATGAAAACTCATATAGGTACACACGTATATACCCCAGTATATTTTATCATTCGTCTGAAACTACAAACCAAATATTCGTAAAACGGTATTTAAAAAGTATTTCAAATTACTGTAAGAGGCTATGTTTGTTGTGAGACAATTTGCTTAACAGGATATTAATTGCAGGCATATTTCGACATTTATATTGACATGTACACAGGAAGACGATCTTGCATAGATATACATGAGAAAGTTCTCGTGGCACATATATCGTACGCCATTTGTTACAGGGGGTAACGTAGCACCCACACAGACAGAGACAGGAACACAGGCCGAATCGATGTCTCGCCACAACATAAATTTGCATAGTAATAAAAGCTGTTCTCGACCTTACGGTAAACTGACGTGGTACAGTAACACAAACACGGAAAATAGCATTACAATTTTTAAAGACAACCACACAGAAACAAAAAAATACATCTTCGTTCAACCATATACAGCAACGCCAGACAGTGGTTTTGTCGCCAACACTGCCAAAATAAATAAATTTACAATCACTGTTGAGATATATATATATATATATATATATATATATATATATATATATATATATATACATATATATATATATATATATATATATATACATATATATATATATATATATATATATATATATATATATATATATATATATATATATATATATATATATATATATATATATATATATATATATATATATATATATATATATATATATATATATATATATATATATATATATATATATATATATATATATATATATATATGTATATATATATGGACAAACTTCACTTGTTTGGGTTAGACTGCGTAAGTCAGTTCCACAAGACAGACTCCGTAATGGACAGTTCATTTTCAATCAGGAATTTTACTTGGTTAACAAGGACATGTGTCGGGTATGTGTTATGAAAGACGTCCCTGTGGAATAATATAAGTCGGCAGTGGATCATGTTGATATTCATCTACAGGAATGACTTCCGTCAACACGATCCAATCATGCAGTAATGACTTAAACAGAACCAAACAAGAGTATAAAGTCTCAAACCTAATCACCCCGGAAAAAAACACCAAACTATCCTTTGTAGACAACGGGAAAGATTGTTTTGGTCCGGACCAGGGGTTTTCAAACTGTAGTACGCGTACCCTTTAAGTTACACGCGTACCCTTTAGGGTACACCAACATCCGCCAGAGATGTACGCTATAACATTCTTGTAATGGCGGACAATAACATTAAAAAAATTCAGTATATGTGTACTGCGAAATCAGCATAATGCAGGCATTAAATTTGTCAAATTTGTCATTGAATTTTATATATGGAATCTAGAAAGTGTCCTGTAGTATTTAATTTAAAAAAATCACGGGGTTTCCCCTGGATCCCTCGCCGGAGGGGGTATCTGCCCATGCCCAAAGAAGTTGAGATGGCCTTGGAATGAACAGGTCGGCCAGGGGGTGAAGTGTAAAGCGCTTTGAGCAGTCCTATGGACCGGATACAGCGCTACATAAGAACGTACCTTTACCTTTTACCTTTACCCATCCACACCCTCCCCTCATGCGGCGTCCCACTGCACAGTCGGGAAGGGGCACACAGGAACTGAATCTTTTCACCTGGGTTCCATTGACATACGTTTTATAGAACATCATATCAAATTATATCAAAAACCCTGACTGATTCCTCTGCGGCAAGAACGTTGCTGATGTCATCATTAGAGCAGCCGAGAAGCTGACGGATGCCGTAGACACTGGACACTTGTGGGAGCGCCAACTCGCCGCGTTCCGATACGCAACTCTCGTCACCTGCGGGCGTTCCCTCCCGTCAGCAACACCTGCGGTTGTCGTACGGCCGCAGCGCCAGACACTCGCAGGCGGACGACGGACCGATCCATCCTCGCCGAAGCGCGCGTCGCCAGCGAGCCCCGCCGTAACGCGATGATGCAACGCGCGGCTGTTAACTCCGCCACGTCGTCTCATTTACTTTCAATTCCCACGGATCAGCCGCGAACGTTTTATAAATG
This sequence comes from Lamellibrachia satsuma, assembly GCA_033239005.1. NCBI lineage: Eukaryota > Metazoa > Annelida > Polychaeta > Sabellida > Siboglinidae > Lamellibrachia > Lamellibrachia satsuma. The sequence goes on along the minus strand of BSQZ01000114.1, from coordinate 988,838 downwards.
ACCAGTATTTGTTTTCATGGGAACGTCATGCGCAACAGTTATCTGGTTTCTCGTGCGAGTGCGAGCCCGTCTAATTAATGGAACGTGAAACATATTTCCATAAGGAGAAAGCACATATTTTCAGTATCTGCGCCACATCGGCTACTGAAGCCAAGCATCGTCACCACACCAAGCCAAGTGTCACCACACCAAGCCAAGTGTCACCACACCAAGCCAAGAGTCACCACACCAAGCCAAGTGCACCGTATATGTAGAATTGTGGATCAGGACATTATATATATATATATATATATATATATATATATATATATATATATATATATATATATATATATATATATATATATATATATATAATAATAATTATATATTACTAAAAAAATTTGTTAAGGCTATTAATGGTTTACCTTTCGTTATTTGCCTCGGCGCCCTTTTGGGCTTGGACGGCCTTCGCGACTTCGTCAGCCATCTTCATCTTGGCAGCGACTGACGCCTTGAGCTGCTGCGTCAGCTGCGCATTCACCCTCCGCGCCTGGTCGACTGCTGCCTCGCGCTGGCGCAGTTCGCCTTCAGCCGCCTCCAGAGTAGCGTTGAACTCGTCACGAAGATGCTCTTCCTGAGACAGTGACTTGTGGAGGCTGAATAAACAACACACAGTAATTAGTATGACTACGAGTGCAACAGTCCATAGAACTATCGGTGCATCGCAATAGTCGATGTGATATTTGAATACTATCGATATTTATCGTCGATAGTACACTGAACTATCGATAGTAACGATTCAGCTGGGCAACTTTTGTCACTGTAATACTACATAAGTAAGCATGTTTTTTAACTATATTGGATAATTTTATTACGGATTCATCATGTGTAATCAACTACCTCCAAGGCTATGCGATAACGCTGCCCGTTAATTACGGTTTGGCACTGTTTCCTGGCTATTCGTCATTTTGTGCTACTATCGCAATACTGTAAAGATAGTTACAAAACTATTGCGATAGTGTTGCAATAGTTATATTGCTATCGCGATAATATCGCAATAACAAAAATATCCACGATAGTCACCCCTATATGTATGAAGATATCGGAATAATCGATATAACGATGGCGTACTTTCAAAAATAAATTGAACTATCGACAGTTATCGTCGACAGTACATTGAACTATCAAAACAATTTAGCAGGGCTACTTGTGTCACAGTAATAATAGAAATAAACATATTTGTTTCACCTACATTAAATAATTTTATTTATTTGTCGACCTAACATCAACGGTCGTCGATCAGAGCTGCGTCCTTCATGTATCAGGAATGTTTCATGAACTACCTCCAAGCCTACGCGATACCGCCAACTGCCAGATACGGCCTGGAACTGTTTTCGCTATTCCGTGATACTATCGCAATCGTATCGCGATAGTTACAAAACTATATGCGATAGTATTGCAATATAGCTATCGCGATACTATTGCAAGAGTCAAACTATCCCCGATAGTAAACCCTAAGTATGACGTGTCTGAAGACGGAATAACTGCGAGAAAAGAACTCGTAGGGGGCGCGGTGGCGTTGAGGTTAGAACATCGCACTCTGAATCGAGGTAACCCAGGTTCGAACTCTTGCTGCCGCGTCGAAGCTAGGGCAATTTTGTTCACTCCACGTAGCGTCAGATAAGGTGTAGCACCGAGATAAGGATTGCATGAACAAGGCCAGACTGAAACCTGTTTGGAGATCAACAATATATTCTAGAAGAATAAAGCTGAGACTATACCAAAGCTGTGTCCTCTCCACACTACTCTATGGCTCAGAATGCTGGGGTATGACAAAACTAGACCAAAGACACCTTTCTACCTTCCACACAAAATGCCTTCGAAATATCATGAGAATATTATGGCCACAAAAATATGAAACAACTAACTGCTTAGAATAACTGGACAAAGCAATATGAACAACATACTCGATGATGATGGTTCAGCCATATCCAGAGAAAGGAGGACGATAATATCTCACAAAGAATGCACTAAGACGGACACCTGAAGGTAACAGAAAACGAGGACGGCCCCAAAAAACCTGGTGGAAAACTGCGGAAGAAGAACTCAAACAAATACACGTAAGCTGGGGCCGGGCTGCAAAGCAGGCTGCAGACAGAAAGAGGTGGATGACCCTTATTTCTGCCTCATGTGCCAGTTGGAATGAAGAAACCGAAATAAGGTCGGTGTAGCACCGAAATAAGGTCGGCGTAGCATCGAAATAAGGTCGGTGTAGCACCGAAATAAGGTCGGTGTAGCGCTGCTAATTTATTTTATTTTCATAAGTGTCTTGTCCGTTAAATAAATATATAACACGCTTAATTCATAATTTAATACTATAGCAACACTAATAACAACAACAACACTAATAAAAATAAATACAATGCGACATATAATTTGTATTTACGGCGTGTTAGTAAACAAACAAAAACACCACAAGCACCAAGATGGTTTGACGAGTAAGACAAAGGTAATCGTCACTAGACAACGTTGCTCGAGCGTACAGTGCGGAGCGTCCTGTTGCACCGGGATGGATGCCCTTGTTCGAGTGTGTTGACCAAACTCTCAAGTAAACCAATTCAAGACGCGCAATTTTTCATGCTAAAGTAAATATTATCCAAATGAGACGATCGTCTTACGAAACAGTCAAGACATGATTTGAATATAGCGGTCGCATATATTGCCGTGGAACATTGGCGCTCTAACGCAACCATGTACTTTAGGTACTGATAGTGATATGTTAGGGAAACATCCAACATAAGAAGTGCAGAAAATAACTAAAATTTGGTTTCGTAACAACGTCAGGACTTTGTCTAAATAAATTTTGAGATTAAAAAATACCGTTTTCACTTTTTCACTGTGAAATACGCCGGCAATACATTGCGCTACACACGGGACGAGGACACCAACCTGGCAAAACATTTCGGTTAAAAGTTATTTTCAATGCAGAAATATAAGAATTAAATAACAACGTATGATGACCAAAAGACAACATTTATAAAGACATTTAAATAAAAATAAAATCATAGATATATGTTTAAATATCCACCGCACTGTTAATTTTGCTGACACTGCCTCGTAAAAATAATAAACACTGTGTTGATTCCCATGCGAAACTTTCCCAGTGAAACATAAATTTATAATTCGGGTGTTTCTAAATCGACTGTACGATCATTAACATGCCGGCGGTTTGGAGGTGCTGCGCGCGTTTAACAGGTGATCAATTAGACAAGCAGCCCACGGGGCCGAAACCCAACCTCGCTGGCGTTGACACCCGGACGCAGCGACGAGTTCTCGAGCGGTGTATTTGTATAACAGTCTACAACGTGAGTACTGCGTCGACTTGGCGACAGTTGTTGACGCCAGACCCCGGCGGTCGGGGTGGACGTCTCACATACGGCCAACGTCGCCTTGTCGCCTACGCGCGACGGCAACTCACAAACAAACATGTTGACAGGGATGTTCCGGCAAACTCACGCACACACGCGTCAGTGGTTCTGTCCCGAGACGTGATTAATTGGTGCATTCTAATAAAGCACAACATTTTATGTGTGAATACGATCTTCGCACGGGGGTTTTGTTAAGTTTGTTGGCCTGAACGGGCTGTGGAAATACAACTCCGCCGTGTATGTCGACTATTTAGGAGTTAGTTTTGATTAACTGATACCGACGCAGAATTAACGCCGGATTGGGCAGGTGTGTTACTGGTACTTGTCGGCGTCTTTTCTTGGGTTTCTTGCTGTATTATTAATGTTGCTCGTAACTAATTTGTGTTTTTATTGTTTTTTGACAATATTATCATTTTGGAACAAAGTACACGTGTGCGCGCAAGCATCGCGCGTGTCCGCGTACATAATCAACGATTATATTAAAGAACGTTCTTAAAATGTGGCGTTTTATCGTATGCGTTGCAGGAAAAATCGTGCTGTCATGTCACAAACGTTTATACCTTCGTCGTATTTACTATTATATTATTTATAAACTTATTATCATGATACGAGTTCATATGAATATTATATTATATATATATATATATATATATATATATATATATATATATATATATATATATATATATATATATATATATATATATATATATATATATATATATATATATGTTTTATTACTATGGAATTAATATTAATCACATATATTAATAAACTGCACTAATAATGATTATATGATTATTATACATATGAATTGTATAAACATTCTAATATTATTATTAGTAGTATTCCTTTATTATCAATGCAAAACACTGCTCACTTGTAGTAGAGCTGCAGTTTCTCCAGCTCCTCCTGGCTCTTCCTCAGTTTGCCGATGGCCATGTCTCGTTCTTGCTGCGTCGCCATCAGCTTCGCCTGCTTAACACATATCAACACATGACATGAATGCGAGAAACATTTTGGAAAGTTACTGTACTGAGCAGGATTTACAATACGTAGCTATAGTTGGGTGTATTTGGTAATTTAGAAGGCCCGTAAATCACGGTATTTGTTAACAGCGGTATTATCTGTAAGCGCGATAAACATAAGCCTAAAACCTACACCCATGCAGCATAATCATATTCTGCACGGACGGAAGGAAAATAAATATCCAGAAAAGCTGCATTATTACGTTATACAGACATAACTTTCGTGGCTCTAAGTATTCTGAAAATTTTAGATTACCAGAACATGCTTTTGAAAATCTCTGTCACATTTGATTTTAAACATAGAAGTTCAGTGCATGTTATTTCTAATTATTATTAAACATAATTAGATAGGTCGCGTATCATGAAATACATTATAATAAAGTAGTTGTACCCAAAAAATTGCACATTTAACCTGCATAAATATGCAATTTTTCTTGGTACAATTATACATAAATACACTTGGTTTTTGTAAAATATATTTCACAGACCCGTATTCAAGAACACACAACAAGACCAACACCTCCGACAAAGACACCGACACTTTAGGCTGCAGCAAATGATAACAACACAGAGATTGTGAAAGGGCACGTGTGCCTGGCAAGTGCCGGCAGATAGTTGCAGAGATACGATATGCGCAGAATGGACAGAATCCTAGTGAAGTTGGAGAGCAGGTTTTGAAGATGGCGCGAGATGAATTCCACAGGGGACACAGAACGCCAAGAGACTACGTCATCGTCGATAACATAGAGGTGTATGGTGTAAAATATACCGAAAATGAAAGTACACATGTGCTCCAAGCAAAACGTGTAATGTGATAGATATTCCATAAATATTATACGAGTCTCATGTAGTATATACATGCGTACGTACATACATACATAATACTCACACACCCACGCACACACGCACGCACACATATATACATACGTACATATATCAGAGTAAAATAATACAGATTAATTATCACGTCAGCAATACAAGACTTGTGACTGGTGCTTCTGAACATAAAGTCGAAGCCAATGCAAACTCACGAGCAATTCCTTGCGTCCCGTGGGAGACTCGCTCTGGAGAAAGAAGATTAAACAGACGTACGGTAAACACAGCCTAATCGCTCGCCCTGTGAGCTGAGTCAATTTGCACAGAGAACAGTGGGGTATCAGTCCAATTAACCCGATCGTTCGTTGCCCCTCCGTCCGTCCCCGGGGTGTCGTAACGTGTCGATATCGCACAATAACACGCCGTCAATGACTGCCACTAGGCCGTAACACGACAGGGCAACATATGTGTCAACATAGTTTACAATTATATTATTAAATGCCGACTGTCATCAAACACGGAAAGATAAATTACTCGGGGCGTTGTCACACAGAAAACAGTAGACATATTTAGCGCATCGACAGTTAACTAAACAACGCAGACTCCTTGACGCGCGCATATGCAGCAGTCTACGGACAACACAGATGAGAGTTTGGTCAAGATAGACAATATTGACCACTGCAATTATCTGGCAACATACGGATGACAACACACACACACTGATAGCACATATATATTCACCAGTCAATATGTTCAGTGTTCTTACTAACACAGTCTCGAGTGATTAAACAGATTTAATCATCTGATGGCACGCGAACGTATTTATTCGTCAATCTCGGGCTGTTTATTGTAGCAAGTAGCCACCGTTGTTTTACTAGTAAACAAGAATGGTTGCTCTGCAATCTTCCGTATTTAAACTGCTGTTGTGCCGTGTTGTTCCAATAGGTAATTGCGCCAAACAAATAGACAAACCGGTCACTAATAAATACATGTATCCACCGTTGAGTGTATATAGACACAACCGATGGTGTTCTCACCTTGCAACACATCGGATACGTTCTCCCTTTTCCCTTTCATCTCACGCGTATATTTATCAATAATAACGTAAAATTGTCCAAAACAAAAACAGGCTGCATTTGTATTGGAAATGTAGTAACCATGTTCGAATACAGCTGGTTTTATTTTAGTTAACGGTATGTACAATGTCTGATCGCTTTAATCGAAAATCGTGTTATGTAGTACAAACTTATACTTAAACCTAGTCTTAAAGAACCAAACTAAGTCTTGTAAAACAATAATTGGACTATTACATGTTTATGAATATCGACCTTGGCGTTCAGCATGTACGTAAACATGATATTCGGTCAGAAACATTCCAATTAGACAAATACTGTTCAACCTATATTATAAACAGGCATATATGGTTAATTAGAACACGTAGCTATAGTTCATACCAAATAACATGATTTTAAGACAAAGACGGTCCTGCTTGGTAATTTTAACAATGTCACTGACACGCAGTGTGTGTTGTTGCGAACTTGTTGTCACAACTTAAACTTATCTCAACCTTCAAGATCTGAGATAATTGCACTTGCTATGTGCGGGTTAGCGCAGCTAGAGATCGAACAGAGGGAGATATGACCAGCGAATACTATCAGAAAACACCTGTTATATAACCTCGCACATGTTCAAGATAAACACCCCTGTGACAACGATTTTCAACCTGACCAATACTCATTGCAATCAAACTTAAACATACAGTTCCCATTGATTTGAAATGTTTCTATCCCGAGTTAGAAATGGGTTAACTAGAGAGCACGTATCAGACGGCGCGAAGGCCGGCGAAGTGGTCCAGATTTAGCCATCTTCCAACTGAGGGGTTTGTCGATGGCAATGTCGCTGATGTCACGAAACCACTTCATTGATATTCCAGGGTCAAAGTGGCATGTTGACTCAAGATGCAAAGCTAACAGGACGCTATCAGCACAGGTAATGCCTCTTGACACAGGTACACTCGGCAAACACAGGTGGCAGATAAGGACCGCAGTGCCAGGGCAACGGCGAACACACCGCGCCACTCAGCGCTGCCATTGTTTTAATTAACTCTTTGCATTCTGACGACGTAAAGCACTGTCCGAATTTAATTTAGAAACTAAGTCCGATAAACATTTTCATTCGATCTTTTCATATTGTGTTTCGATATTTGCTGGACGATTTTCAATTTCAGTCAGCATTTCCGGTTTATTAAGCATCTAGACTGAGTAGCAATGTGAGAGTTTTAGTTAGTTGACACTCAGTCATTGTTCATAAACTTGAAGAGAAATTGGACAGGCGCAAGACATTGGAAAGGTTTATATTACAACACATCACTAAGTATAACGACATTGGCATGTCAGTAAGTCGAGTAAATTTAAAACATGCCAAGGAATACATTCAAGCAAATTGCTCAATTGTAACAATAACGTCACTACGGGTTGACCTTAACACATAAAAAGTATATTTTAATTACCACGTATTTACAATATATGATCAGAATAAAATATCAATGAAGATTATTAAATCTCTGACAATTATTCACAACTGTAACGTCATACAATTTCCTTAAATTCCTTTTCGTATGTTTCACTGTTGAATAGATGAAATATTTAGTAAATTTAACAAGATTTAACAACATTTGCTATCCAAGCCAAAGGCCCACATGGCAAGTGGACAAGGAAGTCATTGGCCTATCGAGAGTCCATAAGCCTATCGAGAGTCCATCAGTGTTCGTCTACGTGTATCCCGCCCTCCTGAGATATGTGTCCAACTTGTTTTCAAACATATTCACGCTGCTAGCAGTTATACAATCTGTAGATAATTTGTTCCATTCATTTACTCTCCTCTGTGAGAATGAGTACTTCCTGATGTCAAATCTACTCTGATCCTTTACTAACTTTACATCATGTCCTTTAGTTCTGTTATCTTTCTTGAGAGAGAAAAAAACATATTTCTATCAATATTTTCATACCAATTCAATATCTTAAAAACTTCAATCTGATCTACTCTTAACCTCCTTGTCTCTAGAGTTCTTCATAGCTAAGGTCTCTAGTTCTGGAATAATTTTAGTTGCTCTCCTCTGTATGCGTTCAAGTGTATCTATATCCTTCTTACGATATGGTCTCCACGCTTGTATACAGTATTCTAAATGAGGTCTAACGGTTGCTTTATACAGAGGTATAATTAGCTTTTTATCCTTGTAAGTTATGTTTCTCCTAATCAACCCACGAATTTGATTACCCTTTGAAGCTGCAATACCACACTGCTCTGACACTTTCATATCAGCACTTATTGTAACTCCGACGTCCTTTTCCTTTACAGTAGTACCCAGAACTGTATCTCCCATTTTATAGTTTACATCCAAGTTCCCATGTCCTGTAAGTTGGCATTTGCATTTCCCAAAACTGAACAACATCTGCCATTTCTCAGACCATTTCGCTAATCTGTCTAGATCGTTTTTTAAATGTTGTTTATTACCATCAGTATTAACCTTTCTAAACACTTTTGTGTCATCTGCAAATTTGAGTACGTTACTTGTTATATTGTCGTCCAAGCCATTGATATATATAAATATATATATATATATATATATATATATATATATTAAGAATAATAAAGGTCCTAATACTGATCCTTGTGGTACCCTACTCAAAACTGGTTTCCAGTTTGAAACTTTTGAAACTCCATCTACTACAACACGCTGTCTTCTGTCAGTCAGCCATTGTTCTATCCTGTCAATTAAGCCATCCCCGATACCATGGGCTTTTTATTTAAGTAGTAATCTTTGATGTGGCACTTTGTCAAAAAATTTCTGAAAATCTAAGTAGATGATATCTACTGGCGATCCCACGTCTATCCACTTAGTGATTTCTTCCAAAAAACATAACACGTTTGTGAAGCATGACCTCGCTTTTAGGAATCCATGTTGAGATGAATTTAATAATTTATGCCTAACAAGGAAGTCCACCATATGGTCTTTAATTAACCTTTCTAATAATTTACAAATCACTGACGTTAAACTCACTGGTCTGTAATTCCCTGACTTATTTCTCGAACTTTTTTAAATAATGGTATGATGTTTGCTTCTTTCTATTCACATGGAACAACTCCCTCTTTTAATGATAAGTTGAACACTCTTTCAAGTGGCATACTGATTTGTTCTACTGTTTCCATTAGTAGTTTTGGAGGAATTCCATCAACTCCCGGTGATTTATTATTACTATTTTTAGTACATTCAATTTGGCCAACAGTAAGCAATCAATTTGTATATAAGTAAGTTTATAAAAAGCTGCTTTTACACAACCATTTTGTATGTATGTATGAATGTATATATGTATGTATGTAGGTAGGCAGGTAGGAAGGTATGTATGTACGTACGTACGTACGTACGTATATACGTACGTATATATATATATATATATATATATATATATATATATATATATATATATATATATATATATATATATATATATATATATATATATATATATATATATATATATATATATATATATATATATATATATATGGAGTGTAAACTGCATGTTGTTTAGTTCATTCTGTTTATATTGACTTTCTGTATGTATACGCAAATTTATCATCAGCATTGCCATATCAGTGGACATCATAAATTAATCTCGCCATCAACATAAATGCTCCTGCTTTGTTTTCAGTGGTCAAACAGTAATTGTAAATACATTACACAAGTTATACAAATTTGAACAGTAGAGCAGTTGAATAACCTCCATCGTGACATATCTTGATACGATAAGTGTTGACTAGTTACATATGTATGTGTTGTTTACTGGTGCACACAAGGTGTATTATAAGTAAATATTAGGAAATGTGTAAATGCAAAGGATTAAAAAAAATAAAAATGGCGTATTACGAATACAAATTAACACGGCAATGGTGACATGATTGATACATGAACCATGGTGACATGATGACTACATGAACCATGGCGACATGATGAATACATGAACCATGGCGACATGATGGATACACGAACCATGGTGACATCATGAATACATGAACCATGATGTATACGTGGTCAGTTGTGACATGGTGAATACATGAACCATGGTGACACGATAAATATTAATTAAAATTAACAATTACAAGTGGTTTCTGCTTCTTCAACTTCAATAATAATTTCACCTGATATTTTAGATATTGTCGACATACATTTCAAAATGTTGGCAAACCGAAAATCCTTTATGAACGCAAATAAACAGGTGAAAGCTACTGCTGATGTAAACATCGCAGAACTTGGCACACACAGCAAGAGTAGAGGGAACAAAGTCTGCTAGTCAGAAGCCAAGAAATAATGTTGGCTTCATACCTGTTTTATACACAGAGCAAATACTGAGTGTCCAGTGTGCGTTCCCTATCATTCTATAAACAACGAGACAGATAAACAAAGAATAACACGTGAATAGATCATAAATGATGACGTAATGTGTCCACATCCTTGAAACAAAGACATGGCGGACAAATATTCAGTTAACCACTTGACACCTTCACCCATATGACAAAATACCTGGTCAGCAAATTTAGTTAGCAGAATCGTACACAGTTTGATTGCTAGAATACATACACGTGATATTATTTTTTTTATTAAATTGATAAATATAATATTGCTACAGTAATTAATTCATATATCACAACAGGTTCACAATAATGTGGTAGCGCCCAAACAAAATACTTGTCATGCTTATACCTGTTTACAAGAACGAGAGATGGCTAAACGGATGTGTTACCTGGGCGACGATAACACCTGTCAGGTGGGAGCGTGATAGGCCTTGTCATCGCGACACCTGATAAGATAACGGCCCCACCTAACTGGCCACACAGAATTATGGCACACTTATTTGACCCTGATATCACCAACATACGATTTATTGTCCGCTTTACTGTAGCACAAGTATGTGTGTGTCTTCCTTGTTTTAATGACAATCCACACTGACTATTAAATTCTATATGTCTGCAATCAAACTGTAAATACAAGTTTTTGCTCTATATTGTTCTTCCGTCTTTCTGGCTGAATGTGCCCAGAACGCAGGCAATTTAAATGGAAAACACAGCGTGTTAATCTACAAAAACACAACATATTTCGCGAAATCTAAAATTTAGGATGACACAGTGTCTCAATTTTGTTTTTAAATACACCCAGACTGTTGAAACTGACAGTGTCTTAGGATACGTAGTTCCGGAACTAAATAGTGCTATATAGTATAGAAATTAAGAACATGAGTGTGTTTTGATCTCATTCACTTAACCAGTCTCTGTTATAGTCATTGGACCCCAAATTACATTTTGGTCTTCCTGGGATAATTTTCTACATTAGCTTTCACGACTATTCTTCACAACTGCAAGACGGCAAGATAATTAAACGGCTACTTACTAAACATAATTGGATTACTTTGCACAAATGTCTGTAAAACTAGAAAGCACACAAAACAAATATTGTATCGTGGGATTTTGTTCACTTTTCACATTGTGGGATTTTGTCGTGTGGGATTATGTTCTCTGTGGCATTATATCTGGATACCTCAGTTGCACCGTCAGCACTGCATTAGTTATTTTTAATTAACGCAAAGGTATTATCTTTACTGCTCTAGCTTTTGTATTCAGTGAGTCACGACCCTTCTATGATGTCAAGAGAAATCTTTAAACATCACAGAATCAGTTTTGCCAACACGGTATTAAACCGCCGTCATTAGCAGCCATTAACAGCAGTATCATATTCAAAACAAACATACAGTTTCAATGACAACTATCAACACCGGACGTCACCATAGCCACAAAACCGCAATGTGCAACAGACGCCAGAATAAAGGATGTAGTCCGTCTACTACAATCATTCACAATTGCACCAACAACTCGTCCTCGTATAAATAAAGCCAAAACGAATGACAACACGAAATCTTTCAAGCATTTTGATTTAGAATCCAGTCCATTGTAAGCGATAACATTCGGCACAAAGCCCGCATTCGGCCGCGACTAGTTTCCTTCTGTTCGTTTCACACACGTTTTAGCACTCGCTATCAAAACATATACAACTGCCGAAGGTAAGTGCTATTTGCCGAGATCCATTTGCAATTTCCTCCGGCTTAATAACGGCATTTACATCTGGCTATTTACCCTTCTCCTCTAACAATGTGTAGGAGTTACTTCTTGGCACTGTTAACAAACAACACATGAGCGCCCATCGATTTGTAGACAACTAACGAGCTTTCTCATACCCGCAGGTAAACCTTTGTCATACCAAATTATATCAATCTGGTGTTAGGTGTGTGTATGGAAACAACAATGAAACCATTGTTGTTATATACATTTGCAGTAATTATGCAATTGTATGTGGTACAAGCAAATAAAAATAAACCTATTCAAAATGTGGTATTATATGTGGTACTAGCAAATAAAATAAACCTATTTAAATGTGGTATTACGTGGGGTACTAACAAATAAACACAAACTTATTCAAATGTTTTTGCGGATTAAATGAATATGGAATCATTTTGTGATAATACAACATGAAATACGATTTAGAAAATTTTTTTGTTTCTTGTTTATGTCTGCACACAAACACCAACATATTATATTTCTTCAGATAAGCTCTGTCACATACATAAATTATATTACTTTTCAAAATGCCAGTTTATGGATTAAATTATAATACCAAGAAAGTGACATAAATATCCTTCTCTAGGATGGGATTATCTCTATAATTGCTGTTCAGATGTTTAAAACTGCTGCCAAAAACTCACTCCGCATAATTGACAAATATCATCTCAACAAACATGACCACGTTTGCCTGTAGAGTAGAAACGCATACCCGGCCCCCTCCCTCCCCCCTCCCCTAGCTGCCCGTCTCCCAGACAGCAAGGAAGGCAAAGCTGCTCTAAGCCAGACAAACACTGACCATGACTTAAGATACACATCAAGTGTTTCACATGTTGTGACTAACGAAGCTAAATTAGATAACCCTGGAATGTGCAGTACTAATTAACATTCCATATTCTATGGTGTGCTGCGTTGTTTATTCTGCAATATGGCCACAGTACAGGAAAGTAATTACATCGCTGAACGAACATATACTATACACTGTTTACATTAATTATAGCTATTTGATGTGGATATAATATAAATAAGTCACGCACGCACGTACGCACGCACGCACGCCCGCCCGCATGCACGCACGCACGCACGCACGGACGGACGGACGGGCGGACGGACGCACACTCAACAAAGATGCACTTAGTCATATACACAGAATGTTTCCAATTAACCATGCTGACAGGAAGTAGTTACCTGTGCTGCCTCCTGGTAACCATTGTTCGGTGAGCGGCCATGATGCTGCCGTTGAAGTCGCAGCAGTTCGCATTCCAATTTCCTATTCTGAAAACCATATCCAACTATCAGGCATACTTCTTCACGGTTTTTTCGTCATATGCAGATATTTCTGCCGGATATTATTTAGTGTTTTCACTTGTATCGTTTCAGACTAATTATAATATCTACTATAATGTGCTACCTCATTTGTAGATTTATTTTATTTACGTTTGGCGAAATCATTGGACTAATTATGTTTGACTGGATCGGGTCAAAAATTCGCGAAAAAAATGCGTAAATAGCATAAGGCTGTTCACAGTTTCGCAGTTTACCCGATCTAACGATCACAGTCAATTATGTTGATGGTTTTATCAAAACTGTACACTCTTTCATGAAACTGACTGTAGATATTCACATACTGCAACCACAAAGAGCCTGATCCGCGATGGGATAAGAACCAAGTCAATCGAGTAAGGACTTTTAGGCTACAGCAGCTTCCCCGTGTCTCCCTAGCCTAATACTCACTTTCATCACCGCAGTGTCTCGTTCCTCCAGCACGGCCTTCATTTCCTCCGTCGTCACACGGTGGCGCCGCTGGTTGTTTTTCTTAATGGTGTCGACGATCCGTTCCCCGTGGTGGTTGACCTTCGTCGATGAATCGGCATTGTCAATCTGACTTAGCAGTCGGTGAATATCCTGAAGAAATGTTAAATAAACAAGATTAATTTACAACTATGTAGGACAAGAATGAACAACGTTGATCCTTCAAGTGGTTGACGTTCTCTCCATGGCTTACCTCCTATAAGCCTCAATCAAATAAGCTGCTGTGATGCTGGATAAAAAAATTATAAAAGTAAGTTCTTATATAGCGCGGTATCCAGTCATTGGGACTGCTCAAAGCACTTTACATTTCACCCCCTGGCAAACCTGTTCATTCCAACACCAACTCAATTTCTCTGTAAAGAATTCAGCCACACTGCAATTACTGCGTGAAGGCTGTTCGTTTACATATATACATCCATAACTGCCAGGTACTCATTTATACAGCTGAGTGAGCAGATTTAACGTGGACTGAAATTGGCCAAGCATCAAAACGGCAGCCAGCGAATTCGAACCCCGGTTCAACCGTGCTGCTGCAGCTCACAAAGAGCTATTAGATTCACAGTTGTTCACTTTCACTATATAATCATCCGAAGTATACATTTCCCCATTTCCTTTTCATGTGGTCCAATGGGTCATTAATTGCACCAAATTTGTGGCATGAATGAGGAGTGTGACAGGGGTCTCAACCTCCAATCTTCCACTTGTTTTTGGAGCTAACCTCCCACCATTTTTTAGAGTCCACCTCCCGCTAACCACACCTCCCTCCTCCCACCAACCACACTTCCCATCTCTCACCAATTGTTGAGGCCAACCTCCCACTTTCTGCCACACCCCTCGTGAATGAATGAACCTACTATAATAATAATAATAATAATAATAATAAAACTTATTTTGCTCGAAGCTGTCTAGGCTCTCTTGAAGGAGTGAGCATAGTTTTGCCAAGGGTGAGTCAGTCACCGCGTGAAAGCAACCACAACTCTCGAGACACGTGTGGCTTCAGTTGGACAAAGGTCACTCCACAAACACCAGTCTTTTTGAAGGTATTCATTTCACTTCCCCCACCGTAACCACAACACTGGCAAAGCTTCTCTAGTCAAACCAAACGTAGGCCGCAGACGCTGTCTCGCTCTACTCCACTCTAAGTAGCTGACATACACAAGACCATGGGAATTGTGTTTTCCGGAAAGTGCCTTCTGTTGTACAGAAACTTGATCCGATACAGCAACATTCTGGTACACTCAACACATTCATTCGGGCATATTAATTATTTTACAAAGGCTCACGTTTATACACCACACAATCAAAACAAGCCTTCTTTAATTAGGATTAGGCCTGTAAATGACAACAGTCGGCCACACCTGTAAAAATAAGTACTATGGGCCATGAGGTTTTGTAAACGTGCAGGAAATATTTTCTGTGGGAAATTGCGTGCTGCTGTTGAGTTTTTGGTTAGTCCAGTGTATGTGCATTATGTATACGCGTGTATGTGTGCGTGTGCGTGTGTGTGTGTGTGCGTGCGTGCGTGCGTGCGATACAAATATGTGTAGTACAGCTGTATATACACACACACGCACGCACGCACGCACGCACGCACACAGACACATATATTATAATATATATATATTTATATATATATATATATATATATATATATATATATATATATACGCGTGTATGTGTATATATATATATACATACATATATATATATATATATATATATATATATATATATATATATATATATATATATATATATATATATATATATATATATATATATATATATATATATAAGGTCTTATATGATAGTCGTTGCATACTAAGCAGTAAAATATTTTTTTTTAATCTTAGCAAAGACACACAGGTGAAGTAGATCCTTCAACTTCCGCTGTCAACTAAAAGACACTTTCTCAAATGGCGTCACACCGACACAGGTGTCGAGTTGTCAAACGGATCACACCTTGAAATTACTGTTATTCTGTTCCGCTCTTTTATACCTAAATCAGACCGCTAATTGATACATCAAACTGGGGGCAATTTGTCAGAGCTGACAGGGGTATTGTGAGCCGCCCCTCCCCCTGACGGCCTGGGAGCCCCAGCCGTGTCAGCTGGATCACTGATCATGACGCCCCCGCCATGGTGGTGACAATGCCGAAGAATGGGGCGGGAGACAGGCCATCCTCGACAGAGCGCTGTTGGCAATGATATGCTGCGCACTGTCCTGGTGCGCCAAGGAACCCATGGCGCTCACAGAGTGTTACATACCGACATGACCAACTCAAAAAGTATCATGTGTGATGTGAATGAATTAGACAATAAATGTCAAGACGACATAAATAATAATAAATCAGTAAAAAATGGACACAGAGAGGGGCTATTAAAGTGTGTGTGTGTGTGTGTGTGCGTGCGTGCGTGCGTGCGTGCGCGCCCATGTTGTGTGTGCATCGCGCGTGCGTGCGTGTGTGGGGGTAAAATCTGGAATACAGCAGAAATGCTGTTTTTAACCAACGCCAGCAGATGTTATACAGTCAGAACTGCCAACGTCTCAGCATACAAATTGTTTTACAAAAAATATGAAATGGCACATATGTGGCCCGAAAAATGTTATTCACACCTCATAGTATTCTCATCGCCCTCGCCTGCACCGCACAACACACGCGAATCAATAGGTATGCACGAGGCACAAGCCTATTGTACCACACAAGACATGAACAATTACCAAGATATAAATCACCCTGTAACTGGCAGCAACTTCCTGTCTTCAGCAGTAGAGACATTAGGGTGTTAAATGTTGGTATGGGGAAACAAATTCTTCAAACAACGATGCATATGGGCTAAAATATGGGCTTTGATGAGAACACTACTTTGCTGAAATTCCACAGCAATCCGTTGCGAGGAAGTAAAAGAGTTAGGTTTTGGGTTAGGGAATGCTAAGGCTTCCACCATGATTTGGGGAATCCAAGGCTTCCACCATGATTTAGGGAATCCTATCCGGTTGATTGAACAATTTCAGGGAATAAAAGATGTCTGATGAAAGATCACAATGAAAATTTTATGAAAATCGGTTCAATAGTTTTCGAGATATTACATTTTGAAATTTCGGGGGTTAAATTTGCATTTATAATTTGTATATTATGTTTGATGATATAATTTGTGTTGTGTGAGTGGTAGTGCCCTGCGCGGGCCGGGTTTTGGGTCCAAGCCCGGCCCGGGCCTCTACATAATTTTGCGGGCCAGGCCGGGCCGGGCCCTACATACTGCGGGCCTAGGCCGGGCCTGGACTGAAAACAATTTAAACACATCGGGCTTGGGCCGGGCCTAGTGTGAGCGGGCCGGGCCTGGACATAATAAAAATATTCATACAAAACACCGATTATTACTTTATTTTTTAATAAAAACTTATTATAAATTGTAATTCCGGTTAATTGAATGCTTAAAATTATTTCTTTAGTATTATATAGTTACAAATTAAGACCTTGCATGGAATCTAATGGCCCCATAAGTTCACTTGGCTGGAAGTAGCCAGCCCCAAATGTTTACTTTAGAAATATTTGCAGAGGCAATCAAGCCATGATTAACCATCAACTTATCACCCTTTGACCCTACTAGTGGACATTCTATTGTCTAGGTCTTCCTTCCAAACACTGCCAACCTGAATGACCAGCCCAATGCCAAGTGCCCACTAGGCCACTACCCAGTACCCAATCCAGTTGGTAATTGGTATTTCTCCCCAGTCCTAATTCATTCACACTGCTGGAAATGCCACTGGGTGTCAGTGCCAGTGGGTGACATTTAATTGAAATATCATATTAAATTATGTTAACTTAGTTGAGCTAATTCAATTAACAATATAAATTGGGGTTATGGCTTGCATATGGGTTAAGTCAGGGTTAGATAAACAAATCTCCTTTATTTAATAAAACAATAAGTCTGTTTTACAGTTTATTTGTTTTTGATGTTTGTTATAAGATTATAGGTTTATCTTCTCTAAACTTAGCGGGCCGCGGGCTTGCGGGCCGCAGCTTACCCATCTTTGGCCCGTGGGTATGGGCCGGGCCTGGGCTCGAAACTTGCGGGCCAGGCCTGGGCCAAACATTCACGGTCTGGGTCGGGCCTGGGCCTAAATTCTAGTTTGCGGGCCTGGGCCAGACCGGGCTTGAAAAATTATTGTGGGCCTGGACTCTAACTGCTAATTGCGGGCCAGGCTTGGGATCAAATTCTAGGCCCGCACAGGGCACTAATGAGTGGTAACTTTCTCTCAACGGATTGCTGTGAAATTTTAACACGGTTGTTTTGTCATCAGACCACACACTTGGTTGTTTGAAGACTATTTTTATTATTGGACACTATAAGAGACATTTAGCTTCAGAATGATGTCAATGCTAATTTAGCTAATTTAATTCATTTTACATCCAACTCACAACATTATTATTGGATATATATGAATAGCATAAAAATGCTCTCAGCACAATATTTATAGTTTAATTGGCAGAAAAATACACGAATGAGTTAGCTGTGTTAAAACCATATCGTAATCACGACAGATAGCTGTTTGCATCAACTAAATGTTCAAGGGATTAAACAGTATTACATGTTATAATAATGGAAATAAATAAATACAATAGAGAAAGCAAGAAAAAAATAATAATTTGTTTCCATGAATAATTGGTAGTAAAAAGTTTTTAACTGACAATAAGAATCTATCATAACCCTAATTTCAATGCAATCAATTACTGCCAGTGGTACATACCTTATCCCCGGGATAGTCGTCACTTCCTGATTCATAACTGCAAAGATGGGAAAGACAGCGTAAGATTTCTGTGTTAAGACATTTATAAAGATGGCTTTCTGCGCCCCTCAATTCCAATAAAACAGTGTTGGAGTGTTGGAAGTTGGGTGGTTCTCAAGGCACAGAAAGAAGTGACATCTACATTTCGTAAGAGAATAATTTCTCAATATTTTAAGATTTGTCTTCCTTGACATTTGTACAAGAAGCAAGCTGCAAATACAGCATGCTTTGAATATGTACTTATAATAATAAAATAGGTAACAACTTAGTTAGGAATAACCTCGTATTGGGCAATTCACAACGTCTGCATTTTTAATAACACAATATATTTATGTTTGGTTGCCTGTTAATATATTTATTAGCACATGACATTTTTCTTATTAAAATTAATGAACATTCTGTAATAGCGTGCGTTGCATAATGAAAAAGCGTAACTTTATCCAGGTTTATAATATCATTGGCTGGTCTGAGGAGCTCAAACCACCTAAACAACCTCAATGTAAAGCAGTGTGATCAAGTCATCCCCATCTCATTTATGAAATTATTCTTCTAGAATTATATTTTAAATCTATAGCCAGATCAACAACATCCAGAACTGCAAGCATAACAAGTGCATCTTAGTGTTTCTTTATTCTTAAAATAATCTATGTTTCACCGATATACCTAGGTAGCAGTCTACGATAATATATTATGGTCAAAGTATCAGGGATACAAAATAGTATGTTAATTAACAACCGATATTCAATTAATTTGCAATTTTAAACATCAAAGTTATCTACATTTGGCAAAAACAACTTGCCCTGGTGCAACCAAGATAATTCTTAACCAAAACATTTCATTGGCTGAAAGATCCCTCTTCAATAAAATTGTTTGCTTTCGTTTCATTTAAAATCATTTTCGAAAAATCAAACCTACCTAGTATCCACTGTAATATGCCAGCTCGTGTGTGTGTAACTTTTGTATGTAGTTTTTGTGAAATCATCAGACAAACCATTACATTACTTAATGTTTGATCAAACATTATTTGAAGTGAAAATGAAAACGCTGGAAACGAATTTCATAGTGACGAATTTCACGCCCATGATTGGCATTGACCCACAAAGTGCATACTATTTTGGATATCCACTATTTTGAGCCTTACCATCTTTTATGATCCAATGACTAAAGTCAATTCTTTTGATGATTTGAAAAAAATAGGCATTGACTGTGGATGTTACATAAATTAGTCACACACTACATATTTGGACATCAATGAAGTGGATTTGTGATAAACTAAATCAGTTGTGGATGGAGTTTTAAGCGGCAGTTGAGACAAAGTGCATATCCACACGTTGGTGAGTCAAAACAATATCACTGCTGGCTAAAAATTATAGAAACAAAATACCTAAAAAAATATTGATAAAGTAAACAATAAAATTAAGAAAACACTGAGAACTATTATTAAAAATAATTTTTAAAGGTTGCACTTAAATTAGCTCATATTCAAACTAAATGTATGCAGAGAAAATAATAAACAACAAAAGCCATGAAGACTCCAAATAACTGTCCACGAATGTGTGCCAGCAAGTAAATGCAACCATTACATATTCGACAGTAGTATTCATAATTATAAAAAAGTATTTATTATGCAACTGGAGAAACCATATATAAGCTATGAGTATGAACTTTGTTAATAATATTATCTAGGCAGTTGTTAGCAGGTTGTTTTCAAAAACATGATTATAGTTGGACATAGATCATTCTTTCATTGTGTGTCCTTTCGATGTATTTCAGAATGGTAGGTAGTTATATTATTTAAAATTAATATTCTGGTAGTTGTTTATTTATTCATTTATGGTAGAATTTGAGTTTACAGCTGTCGTTGACCTTCAATAATTAAACCCTTTATAAATAGGATCCATATACATTGAACATTATTTGCTCAACAATACTATTCTGACTGCTTTTTTAGTTTAAAAATAGCTAAGAATTTAAAACAGAGACTAAACATTTTAAGAACAAAAATGTATGCCGTTCCCAGTTAGCCAACAATCAATGTCATAACACTGTACATGAATAACAGAGTCAATTAATGATAAATAAATAAAAATAACAAATAATTCATGCGATACAAAAAAGCATACAGTACAAATAAAAGATGGTGAGGCAACATGCACCCTTTAGCTACTCTTACCGCTTTTCCTTCCTCCTGCGTTTGCTGAACAAAGGAAAGTCAATTCATATCCTATATTTAACTTATCAGATGCGATCTCCGCGCTGCACATGTCATGGCAAATGTCATAACCGTAGTGCCATCTAGTGATCAACAACAAAGGCATTTCACCAAAGTTTACATATGTGAGACACCTGGTGTATCATATAGAAACTAATTTGTGTAGTCGAGCTGTGCTGTCCGATTATTGCATTGTTGTCAGTAAACCGTCCATAGGGTCCGTATTCAGGTGTGCATTTTTAGTGGACTCTTGCACCAAAGAAGTGGGTTAATGTTTTCTTCTTTAGTACAGTGTTTTCAAATGATGACAATATTTAGTATTACTGTGAAAAAAATTGTCAATGGGCTAGGTAAAAATTGAGGAGTATCAGGTTGAGGAGTGGTTTAAAAAATTTCAGACAGGAGGTAAGTTAGCTAATGATTAATGTGCTGTGAAAGTTTAAATACAATCATAGGACAAAATGTTCAAGGCCGCAAGAAATGCTGTAATGGCCACTAAAGGTGCAACTGACCATGGTCCGACCACAGGTCAATATTTTTTACTTTTACTATTTACTAGTGATTGCGAGATGGATCCCCTTTCGAGGATTTCTTGTTCTTTGAAATACTTTTTTTTAACAAGGAAAGTAGCATGCATGACACTTATGGAGAAACTAAAATGTCAAGTGGCAGGTTGACACTTGACAGTACATAATCATATCACTGAAGTATTGAGTAAAAAATGGTGGAGCGTGTTCGCTGTAGTGGGTGTAAACAAAATAAAAATTGAAAAACATAACCAAGATTCTGCTACTTGTCAGTGATTGGACGAACAGTAACATGTGACACTTTCATAAAATATCGTAGCTTTGCACATGACACCACTAACTGCATTTAACATTAGCACCACTGCGGAAAAAAGTACCAATCTGACTTTGAGAAATTTATGCGAGCAAAAAGTGACAACCCACCCATCTGAACCAACATCCATGTGTTTGAGTTTCATCACAGCCTCGTCTCTGGCTTCATTGGCTGTTCTCATCCGACCAATCATTGCTTCATCGTGCACTTTCTGTGCTGTGTAGATCTCTTCCACCAATGCTGAAGAAAACATAAGGCATGATGCCTTTTTATCTTGCAATAACTCTCCAACAATTCAAACGTTTTCTGTTTTACCACACCCAAACATTCATCTACACAATACCATACATATCACTAGGTGCCACCGTACTGTAAGACACATATATTTCTATGCAAATACTCTTATAAATCACGTGTCTAACATAGAAAACATTTATGGAAAATTTCAAGTAACGGTGGTCGCACTTAAGCTGTTGAAATATACTGTCAGTGTCGAGTCAGAGCCATGTAAGTCATGGGTGTCAACATATCTGATTCCTGCGGGAAATACCACATTTTTCCCTTGGTCCCACTTTTTGGACGCAATGTCCCACTTTTTTATTTTCAAAAACAAAAAGATTCACAGTAAAATCGATTCATCTGTTGCACATGAGGCCATTCTAGGCACATTTTATTTATTTCGCCTCAGGTGATTACATTTTTTTTTTGCATGTGTTCACAACACGTTAAAACAATGCAAGAAAAATACAGAAAGTGGAGTGGAAGAGGGTTTTTCATGCTTTTCATGAGCATTTGTTCGCCTTTTCATGAGCAGATGTTGACCCCTGACCTCAGTCCATCTCTGGTGTAAAACATTGAGTGGAAAATGTCCCTTGAACTGATACTAACAAGATGAACGACTTGTACTCAATGTTTCCTGTAGTCCCATACCCTGGTACATATGTAGCTCAACCATCTGATGAATGCCACTCCGTCTCTCAACTCACCAGCTGCCTTTGATGTAGCCACCGTTTCCATCTCTGCATCTCTCAACTTGCACGTTATCTTCAGAGATTCCAGCTCTCGCTCTGTTGTCATCAACCTCTCCTGCATCTGAAAGATATGAGGACAGTCTGATGGACGCCAAGGCAGGAAGACAAGATGCTGGCAGCACAGACGTAGGAGGAACTACCTCAATCTACTCGTTGCATTTTATTAATTCACCTACAATCAACATCTTATCTATTGTGAATACACATGTGGTTATGTGTCACATGTCATATAATTAATAATAAAATATAATTACTAATTAAACAAACTGAAAGGTGCGCCTAAACATAGGTAACTAACTATGTGAGTGAAAGCTGGCTTATATAATAAATACTTTAAATATCTGGTTTTCCATGCAATGATAACATCATTAATCCAGGAGATGAGTTTATATGAATGTTTTATAAATGATATCGTTTACATTACACTTGCTAGCAAAAATACCCATCCATTGGGTGGGATAACTGGGTAGTTCATAAGTGACAGTCATGATAACAGTATTTACACAGTTTCAGGATACATAATGTTATCACAGAAATATCCATCTATGCCTCAGCACTTGGTGCTGTCAGTCAATATCTTGATGGCTTCATGGAATCTAACTCTCAAAATTGTGACATAATACTGGCAGTTACTGTAGCGTCTAATGACAGTTTTACATGACTTGGGACAATCATAGAAAATATGCAATGTTGCAAACAACTGTATGTAATTGTTCGCATAGTATGAACAATTATATGTAATAACTATGAAGGGTAATTTGATTGCACTTAGAAACAGTATCAGCGGTATGAATTTCTAAAAAAAATATTAGTGTTTCGTTTCCTTATTGGAGTCGTTGATGAAACCCTGAAGGTGTGATGCCCGAGTTGCAAAGCGTCTAGGAGGAGCATACATAGACACATACTCTAGCTGGATTATAGAAAGATTACTAAGTTCTGTGGGTTCTAAGCAATCGAGACACTCTGAAGGGATGATGGGTTGTATATTATCTTGACATGTATCAGGAATGTGGACGCTAAGAGCTACCTCAATGGCTTGTTTATGTCATGCAGGTTTTACACCGAACACTGTTCCCTGGTAATGGAAGTGTTATTTAGGCTTTCTAGAAAGGTATTATGGCTAACATCTGCATGATATCCGTATTAAGTATTGCACACGAATCAACGGAAAATTGTAAATATCAACATGTGCATAGCATAGTCAGCCTAGTATGATTTTATGAAAGGGAAGTAGGGTCAGTTTAAAAAAGGTTAGAGCGAAACAAAAGTCATAGTTTTGGGGCTATGCATCTAAGAGATAATAAAAACTAACCATGTGCTACTATCAGGCCAGTGGTTTACTCAGAATGTGTTCTAAAAATGGGAGATTCCAGTTATTTCTCCAGTTGACTGGGGGCTGACATGTTAACCAGTGAGACCAATAAGCACATGTGCAGTTCTATGAAAATCGGGTAACCTAGACTATTGTGACGTATTAAGGGAGACATACACAGAACCAACATAAAGTTTCAAGCAAACATGTTATTTTGCCAGAAAGAGGACTACCGGTAGTTTAGTAAACAAAGGCCGAAATATGTTACATAAGTTGAGTTTGGACACATAAAGCATAGCCATATCATATTGGCAAATATAGGATTTTGACACTTGTGACGTAGGGTTGTCCAAATTACGATGATGTGTGTTCAACAGAGTTTTCTTAGTAAACCACTGGCGTGATATTCTTAACTGTAGTTGAAAATGGTTATGTTTTAGTAACTGTTATAGGTGCATAGGCCCAAAACCACGACTACTGTTTCCCTTTAAACAAACATGGTGTTCGTAGATCAATGAATGGAACAAATTATGTACAGATTGTGTAACTGCTAGCAGTGTGAATATGTTTAAAAGCACATATTTCAGGAGTGCAGATTACACATAGATTAAAAATGTTGGGCTCTCGATAAGCCAATGGCTTCCGTGCCATCTGGACCTTTGCCTTGGATGGCAATCTTGTTAAATCTTGTTAAAGATGTCTCACAAGCATGTCCATCACAAGTTGCTCTGATACAAACAATCACGTCTCAGTTACTCTGGGAAATGAATACAAAGGTTAAGTGACTCTCTACCAGTCAAATACAACATGTTATTTATCAATGGACAATATTCAAAACTGGCCACCCATCTTATTGGGGATACCACATGGTTTGACATGTAGTAGTTGGGACTGTTGCCTTTCACAGAACTCTGTGATGATGATGTAAGGCACTGTAAAAAGCTATAATTGCAGTTTAATGCAAACGGATATAAGCACACATAGTTGATACATTTCCCAAGAGAAAGTATTAAAAACTAGCCGAGTTGCCAGGAGTTGCACAAGAAAAATGGCAGCCAATAGCAATGACAGCTTCATGCCCAAAAATCATGTACAACTGCCGGTTTGACAAAGCATCCATATAAAAGAACTTATGTGGGCATTTGACATATATCACATCACATAACTCAGAACAATTGTAAAACCATGCAAAGCGTTGCTAACAATTGTATGTAACTACAAACTCCTGTTGCTATGAGTTACAAAATCTATGTCAAACATCCACATCAGTTCCTTCGTAAAATCCCAATCCCCCGGGGAATTTAGACATGTTTTAATGTACGAACAATCATCATGGGCTCCTGGGAATGCCTACCAAATTTCAACCCCATACATGTGAAACTGGCAGAGATATGAGAGAACAGATGGACGGACAGACGGATGGATGGATGGACAGACAGAGCCACAAACTACTTTATAGCATAAACAAGCAAGGTATAGACATCTGCTTACCTTGACATTGAGATCCTTGGCAGCGTCCAACTCAGCCAACAGAAGCGAGATCTGTCGATTCTGTTCCCGGCTTCCGCTCAGTCCTTGCTGCGTACCGAGCACATGCAGTCGTGTCGGCACCACTGTCGGGGCAGTGCTGCCTTCTGGCCTCGGAGAGCTGTTGTCCACTGCGGAAGTGTTAACGGGGTTACACGCTGTTGTTGTAGTGGCTACCGTCTTCGAGTTTGTGTTTCCCTCAAATGACACACTTTTCAGTTTTTGTGGTATCATTTGCAATCCCACGGCGGTCCGAGACGGTGTCATTGAGGATGCTGCGACTTGACCCCCCATATTGGGGCTACTCTGCCCACCCTGCGTGGAGCATGTCATGGCACAACCCCCAACATCAGCGTGATCTGGGCTGCCCTGCATCTGAGGCATGTAATGCATTAGTGGTGGTAGATAGGGGAAAGCGGGGGAAGGCATGTACATAGGGTAGGGTGGACTCATGTTAAACGGACGCGGAAAAACTGGCTGGGAATGGTACGGAGGCTGGGAGGGGTGCGTTGGAAGGGATGATTGTGACGGCTCAGAGGGCGGTGGGGGTTCAGGGGGCTGGGAGGACAAAGAGGGTTGTGACCTTAGTCTCGGGGGACTGTGACTTCGATGACTATGTCTGCCACGGTCTTTATCAGTGTCACCCTCCAAACTTGTCCGTCTCCGTTGCCGGGAGTGCCATCTACTGGTGGACGTGTCCCTTTCTGTTGGCACAACAAGGAACAAGTATCAGTTCTATTAGATAAGACAGTTATGCATAAATTAGATTAAGCAAAACAAGTGTTGATTACTTCTCTAGTATGTGAAGGAAATACGGTCTTGTGAACTGGAAATACAGTGTCATGAACCAAGTGGTATATGATTAGTTTCTCACAACAGGGGCACTGTATAAAGAGAGACTTAATTCAGATGTGTGCAGTGGCATAAAAGGATAACATTTTAGAAAACAGAAGTAAGTTGGGGCTGCATTTACTCTAAGAAAGTTGCTTTTGATCGTTCATATTTTATAGCTCAGACCTCTTGAAGGAGTCTGCTTTACACCAATGTAAAATTACTCTAGTTTTCTTCCATCACAGCCAAGGTATATATTAAACCTATAGAAATGCATAACAATTTAACTAACACATATTCTACCAGCAGAATACCCATGCCCCGAGTTCCTCAAAGTTCTAGTGATATATTATTTATATATTTCTATACATGTCACACATATATGTAAAACAGAGCTCCTCTATGTGGCCACCACTTGGAAATGGCAACTCACCGACAATCTGATTTTTGCCCAATCTGCGTATCTGCATATCTGACCAGCCTCTGTAATTCGGCCACCCCTTTAATCAAGCCACTTTATCTCAGTCATTTGGGTGGCCTCATTAGAGAGGTTCTACTGTATACAGTTTTAAGTTGTAATGGAAGGAAAATAATAATTTTAAAAGACTGTTTCAGATTTTTATTATTATTTAGTTTATTATGGTTGCTGAGATGTTTTTTTTTCACGGAAATTTAATCTTTGGGGACGCATATGCCTGCGTGACAGAGTTGTTCACTGCAGTTTCTACGAGACTTTTTGGCACTTGCCTGCGCTTCTACTTCGATGAGCTGTCGTTAGCTGGTCCGACCCACTGGCAACGGCACTGTAGACAAACAATACAACAATATCAAATATCTCTGGCTCATCCTGCAGGACACTACGAGACTCCTGCTTAAGGTCTCCTCGAAACAGAAGGCTGATGGTCTTCTCCTACACAAATACACTATTGTTACTGAAGCATCCAACTTGTTATTTTAGTATTATTTTAAAATTTAATCTATCTGCATTATCTGGCAATTATTATCATAAACAACGATGTTATTTACTTGCTAAACTGCTGCTTAGAAATTAGTTTTAAAGATCAACACTAAGTGCTATAGTAATAAACATGTAAAATAAATACATATTTTAACTAGCACAAACGGGAACAGCCTAGATCTTTAATTAGGGGAATCAGACACAAATGAGACATTTAATTACACACTTGATTAAATGAAAAAACAGTCTCTGTGACGGGTACAGCTGTATGACCCCAGGCAAAATCTCCAATTATGTGCCAAATTGTGGGAGTCCAACTTCCCAACAGAAGCTTCAGTAGTACTATTGGCACTACTACTGTATTTCTACCAACTCTGGTACTCACCATTTTTGTGAATTAAACTGCAACATATGTCACAAAGACACAATAAATAACACCAAGCACAATAAACAGACTATGCAGCTACTCGAAATAACCTTTACTGTTTTTAGCCTGGCCAATAGTATCCATAAATAACCTCTCACAGACAGCACTGGCTTGTGGCCTGGTTTGCCTACCAATAGCAACTGGGGAGCCTGCAGACCTAACAAATGTTCCTGACACAGTAAAACAGAACAGAAACCTATGACAACTTTACCAAAATGACATCCACACAAAGTGAAGCTCTCCTAGGAACATGTCATTCATACAAAATCATGCAGTGACGAGAAAATACTCACAATCCAAGCAAGGAAGTTGCATGCAACAGCCACTGGGAATCTGACCCACATGCTGGCTGTCCCTATTTCTGTATAATGGCAGATGGGGATTGGGTTTCGGGAGAAGGCTGTGTTGCCTGAGGTCACTGATAACAACGCCACTAGTTCTACAGGGCTGCCAGCGATGAGTCAATGGCTAACCCAGCTGGTTGCTGCTGTCATATCTAAATAATGATTTATATTATTATATCATGCTGGTATCTATTTATAAAACATTCTATGAACATTTAAAATGTTTTTTTGGTCTAACTATTTCTGTCAAATCTAAAGAATGATTTATACTTATCATGTTTTGTTTTTATTTATTAAAAACATTTTGTGAACATTAAAATTTTTTTGGTTTAACTATTATAAATGAAAAAATAGAGGGACATGAAATGAGAAAAAACTATTTAAATAATTAAAATAATAAATTTTATAACTATCTGTTTTGTTTGGGAAAAGTTGCCTGCATTTTGTTGGAAAAATAGGTATTTTTGTCTTTGATTAGATCAATATATCAGAGTACTACTACTAGTCGGTACTGCCATGCAGGTATAAAATGAAGTATTAGACAACAGGTGCTGGCTGGCAGTAAGGTAAGCAGCAGATTTGCAGAGACAGCCATATATATATATATATATATCACCTCCAACCCAGCTGTTGAACTCACTCCAAAACAAATAAGTAAGAAAATGAATATATACGTCAAAAGCACAGCACAAGATGTGTGATTGTTGGTGTACATGCTTAGGACTGTGCACAGCTATGTGCATACTAGCATGTGTGCACACACACAAAGGCATACAGATACATATCTACGCACATGCCTACGTTCTTTTAGCTCTGTGTGTGTTTGAATTGCTTCTGTTGGTAGCTGCTATTATGAGCAGAAATAATGGCAGTTAATATGGCAATCAAACAATAACAAGACCCGTATGTGTTGGTGGCAGCCACTATGACCAGTGGCAGTAATCGACTGTAATTTATTAGTGAAAAAAGCCCAGTTTTATAGAAGTCATTATCCATGAGTCATCACGTTGAAGCTGCAAAATGTAGCTGTATAGTAACTTGTATAAACGTATGCTGTTTTTTTTTACCACATACGCAATATCAATTGATGACATTTACTTGGTTTTAATTTGAGATGTCATGAAATTTTAAGTGGTGACGCTCCATCTCCCAATTAAGTCTGTATCCATGCCAACGGTGACTGGACATGGACAACTTTTTGTAAAGTGTAATTTTGTACTTTATGATTAATGATATCTAAAACTATGAAGCAGCGCTTTTATTCATTGTCACACAGAAGAAAAGTGTCCTGCTTTGGAAAGGACATCTTTTTTTTTCATATCTCAAATCTCCTACTTTTTCTTTTTCAAATTTAATCTCTTTCTTTTTGAACCAATACCTGCAATAACTGTATATGTGCATAATGAAAATGAAAATATACCATGGTAAATGCCATGACTACCATGGTGTTTTGAAACAGGTAAACCATGGTAAATCATGGTAACCTATGATAAAATATCATGATATACCACATTTTATCATGTAATGTCATGGTTTACCATGTAGTACCATGGTATACCATGGTATATTTTCATAAGGGATGTTCTTCAAATGTATAGAAGGCAGTAGAACCAGAGGACACAAAGTAGAAATAGTTAAGGAGCAGTGTAGGTTGGACATGAGAAAGTACTCATTCTCACAGAGGGTGATAAATTAATAGAACAAACTGCCATGTGATTGTGTTAATGCTAGTACAGTGTAGTGTGAATATGTTTAAAAATAGAATTGATAGATATTTGATAAGGGCGGGCTACACATAGATGATAAATGAATTGAACAAACTGTCAAATGATTTGTGTTAACCCTTATGAAGAAGTACCATGGTAACCGCCATGGTGTTTTGAAACAGGTAAACCATGGTAAAATACCATGATATACCATGGAAACCGTGGTAATCCATGGTGCTTTGAAACAGGGAAACCATTATAAAATACCATGGTGTTTTGAAACAGGTAAACCATGGTATACCACATTTAACCATGTAATGTCATGGTTTACCATGTCATTACATGATATACCATGGTATATTTGCATAAGGGTAGTTACAGAATGCATAAGATGGCACCACTGAGATTTTTTTCTGAGGCCTAATTATTTAATTTGACACCTTTGTAATCAAGAAGTCCACTACATCACATTTTAATTAGATAGATATAGTGTCATGTCCACAAAAGACAAATTTAGAAAGAGGTTGTTGGAACAATTGCCTTCTATAGAAATCACCAGATCGGTACGATAGGCAAGACAGTGAAAACATTATAGTCCATTCGCAAGATGTCGCCTCTGATAAACGCAAAATCCATTGTCCACAGTAAAACATCTACATGCGTCTCTATACGACCCAGCAGATGGCACAACCGTCTTTGTTAATCAGAACATGGAATATGGAGATGTAAACCATTTCGAGCAATAGACCAGGATATTTTACAATGCTGTTACAAAAACTTTTTGTTACATGCAGATAAACATCAATGCTTTGTTGTTAATACTGTCATGATATTTATGTTTATTTCTCCTCCGTGAACTAGTTATTTAAATTTAAACGGTATTACCTGCACTGATCTCGTAATTTTGTATACCTAAATACGGCACAACATTAAGTCATCCAATATTTGGAACTAGCAACTAAAAACGAGAAACTGGAAAACAACACTGATAGTTTATTTTTTTCGATGTGATGAAATAAAAATAATTAACTGAACATTAAATATAAAAGAACACAAAATCACATACAATGCCTATGTAACTCAAACACTCTAAGTAGTCTTACTACTACACAAAATATCCAATTATATAACCACTTTGTCATTCAATGTTCCCAAAGTAAGCCTACAAACCACAGTAGACACTGATATTACCTGCATAGGTATTTCACATCCAACACAAGCCTATGCTAACATGCACCAAAATTCTGTGATACTAAAATGGAGCATATATATCTCTATTAGATTCCTTACCGTTTGTTCATCCAATATCTGTTGAAAGCTCTGAACCATGAAAAAAGTATGTAAAACACTAGAATGGCAATTTTGAACTATACAGCATAACAAAATACTATTGCTTGTTTAATCCCACATTGTTGCTGGCAACAATAATAATGACCTCCGAACGAAGGAATTATAGCCCGATTTTTCAAATTAAATTGCATGTAAATGCAACATTTGTTGACACATTTGTATACATTACTCCCAACATACCGCATATAATATGTAGGTGAACACAACATTCCAAACCAACTGAGCATATAATTTTTACTTCCAATGAGTTGCAATTTCTCGTTGCCAAAATGTAATTTCTTGTAAAAGCCTATGAAAGATTGCCATTGATTACTTGTATGTAATTCTTACCAAAATGACTGTGTTGTTAGTAAACATACAAAGTTATTGGAATATGATGGAAACACATTTTGAGCAATACTTTCAAAAATCATCATTGCAGCTTTATTATGGAATGCTCTTCTATTGGGTATCATTATCTCCTCATTAACTCTTCCCTTCTTCCCTCACCTGCTCCCACCAACTTCCCCCTCCTCAATGTGGGTTACTTCCCTCAGCTCCTCCGTCGACCTTGTCCTCCTGTCTGTCTGTCTGGCATGAGAGAGCCTGTCGTTGAGTTCCTCCATGACGGCCGGGTCTCCATACATGTCAATTAGCTGCTGTAGCTTAGTCTCGGCCGCTCTACGTAGAGCCGCTTCCCGACTCACATCCTTGTCCCTGGAGGAGAAGCAAACAGGGTACCAATGGAATGTCCTACCTCCCATGTCAGGGAAGCCAACTCCATCCGTTGCGACATTCACGACACTGTTAAACCATATCTGTTTCGTGCAGAATGTATATGTTTATCTAATGTATCAACTTAATTTATTTGTTTATTTCAGTTACTTACTTAATTAATTTCACTTATATTATAATAAAAATAAATCATAGCCAGCATGAGAGCATATGCAAAGATTCTTTCTACATGCATTGTTGTAATAATATATATATGACCCGACACACATAGTTCAAAGTTCACGTAATCACTTTAAGAAAGTGATGTTTACATCCATGATATCATCTCCTATAAGCACTGTGATCAATGTATGTAATCAACAGCTTGCTATGTAATTACCCTGTTGCCTGACCAATAGACAGGCCCACCAATAGAGGAACATACAACATACCTGCCAATGCCTACATTGCCCACACCAATTCTAATTAACTAACTAACTAACTAACTAACTAAACTAACTAACTAACAAAATCACTCAGAATGCACACTTTACTGGAAGATTTACTAGATATAGAAAATAACATAACCATGGCCAATTTCTATGATCATAATATAATCAAGATCGTACTCATTTTGCTAGAACAGTGAAATCACAATCAACAATCATTTAGTCATCAAATATTAGCTGTAAAGTGGCTACAACAGAGTGTAAATCTAAAAGGCTGTGTGTTGTGAAAGTGACAGTAGATAGTATCGAGTTTGTATTGTTTAACAATATTTATTTGAATATACAGACGTTCTTAATTAAGTGAGTGATATTTGTCACAAAACTGCATCACAACATTTTGTATTGGGTGATGACTTTAACACAGACTTAACAAGGGATGCTCCCCAGACAAGAGCTCTACATTCTTTTGTTAATAATGAACAAATGTTTTTATGTATTGATGCAGAATGTTCTAATATACCTTATACATACTGCTCAAAGAGCAATGGCTGCAAGTCAACAATAGACTTGTCTGAACCAATTATCAAATATAAATCAGTGTTTATGAACGGTGATTTTTCTGATCATGTTCCATAATGTCTTGAAATGCAGATAGATGTGTCATATCATGAAACATCTGAACGTAAAATGAATTTAGCCTGGCATAAATGTACAGAGGCCCACATTAAGAATTACAAACATGAGCTTGATAAGTTGATAACATGCATTGATTTTAATCATGACGCTGTTAGTTGTTTTTTCTCTGATTTGTATAGTTATGTGCACTATTGTCTCAGATATGTGTTTGCCAAAGACGGGTGCCAAGAAAGGGGGCAGCAAGGTGATACCTGGTTGGAACGAACATGTACAGGCTCAACAAGATATTTCCTTGTTCTGGCGTGATATATGGGTGCAGTGTGGTAGGTATCGCGATGCGGTGAGATATGTAATAAAAGAAGAAAGAATGATAAAAAGCAATAGAATGGCTGAAGCTATTAGTGAAGGTAATGATCGTAACTTATGGAAAGAGGTGCATAGTTTGAAAAACTCTTGTCATTTTCTGCCTAAAGTTTTTGATGGTCACATAGGTTCAGAAGATATTCTTGACTTATTTTCCTCAAAGTTTGATCAATTGTTCAATTCTGTTGGATTTGATGAAGATCATATGCACTTATTAACCAATCACTGGGCAATCAGTATGAAATGGTGTTTGATGGTATCAAGAAATTTAATTGTTGTGTAAATAGATTTATGTCTGAGTTTGGTTCACTTCAAACTCATCAAAAACAAATCAGTATTGTTTGCATTGTACGGATCTCAACTATGGCCACTGTGGCATGACTGTGTTAACAAGATGTGCACACAGTGGTGTAATGCATTGCATAAGGTATGGAAGGTATTACATGGTTCGCACAGAGATTTAATACCATTAATTACTGAATGTATACCTTTAGATGTTGCTTTGGTCTATAGGTTTATAAAGTTTTACAGAACAGTAGCCTTGTCAGACAACATGGTTTTTAATTATATAGCAAATATAATAACATTTGCTTATAAGTCCATTATGGGCCAGAATGTAAGACATGACCCACCATGACCCACCATGAACTGGTATATGTCTATGAGTGCTATTAAGTATAAATGAAAATAAATGTGGAATATCAATGTCAATGCTACATACTATGACTACCCGGTTATTATTTGTGACTTGGTGGTAATGAAAGGTTGTAACAATGACGCTGTTTGAAATAAGGAAGAATGTAATGCTGTGATTTCGTATCTCAATACATTATGATTTGTTTTCTAGCTGCAATTTCTAACTTATAATTTGTTTAATATGTACATGTTTGTGGATCCTGAATCCGAATAAAGATGATAATAATAACTGAATTTGCTTAATGAAAGCCACCACTGGGCATCCATAGAGAAACTCTCGGCTGTAGACAGAAGTAGATACACAATGGGGATAGTTGACCTGTGATGACCGCACCATTAGTGATGATATTAATGAGCACTATGTGATCACTGTTGATGTGTAATTGTTGTTGAACTGGCTGACAACAAATTACCAGTGTTATGGAATAGCTGGCAACCAGTCAGTTGCTTAGAAAAATTATTTTAATCAGTGGTGGGTATAACCTCACACAGTACAGGGTACACTCTCATACAGTACAGGGTACTCTCTCATACAGTGTAGGGTACACTCTCATACAGTACATGGTACTCTCTCACACAGTGTAGGGTACGCTCTCATACAGTACAGGGTACTCTCTCACACAGCACTGGGTACACTCTCATACAGTGCAGGGTACACTCTCATACAGTGTAGGGTACACTCTCATACAGTACAGGGTACTCTCTCACACAGCACTGGGTACACTCTCATACAGTGCAGGGTACTCTCTCACACAGTGTAGGGTACACTCTCATACAGTACAGGGTACTCTCTCACACAGCACTGGGTACACTCTCATACAGTGCAGGGTACACTCTCATACAGTACAGGGTGAACTCTCATACAGTACAGGGTACTCTCTCACACAGTACATGGTACACTCTCACATAATGCAGGGTACAGTACATGGTATTCTCTCATACAGTACAGGGTACACTCTCACACAGTACAGGGTACTCTCATACAGTACAGGGTACACTCTCATACAATACAGTGTACACTCTTACACAGTACAGAGTACACTCTCATACAATACAGGGTACACTCTCATACAGTACATAGTACTCTCATACAGTACTGGGGACAAGGAGCAATACACATACATGAGATATATAGTTTGGGTGACAAGAATTCTACTCACAAATCAGACATAAACATTTTTACCACAAGAAACCGTATCAGTAAAAAGTTAAATACAACTGAATTTATGTTGAAATAAAATACATGCATATATCAACATAAAAATAATGTGTAAGTTTAATATATATATATATATATATATATATATATATATATATATATATATATATATATATATATATATATATATATATATATATATACATACATACATAAATATATATATATATATATATATATATATATATATATATATATATATATATATATATATATATATATATATATTATATATATATATATATATATACCAGATCGTCAAATGAAATCTTGTAGTGTGCTTGGTACATGCCTGGGAGGATAAATACCTTTTCATATTGAAAAGCTGAGACCTAGTCACAGGTTTTTATCACGATAAGAATAAACACACATATGACTCATGTGGTGTACACTGTTCTCCTAAAATGAGAAAGATAGATAAAAGGCACACAGTGATAGTAGGTAGATAATAAAATAACTCTTTTTGGGTACAAAATACTACAAATGTGTAGTTGGTTTATCTGCTTCACTCTAGGATGTGTCTAACCCGTGTCCTTCAACTTGGCTAGTGGAAACAGCAATTGCTCCACATTGAAATACATGAAGACAACAATGATTGTTGTCTTAATAGATGCTCAATTGGGTGGAAATTGTAATTAGTTAAACAATCTAATCTGCTGTTTGCTAATTGTGGTCTGATGTTTCGTAGTATTACTAGTGGTGTTATGTTGATCCTGTGTCGATAAGGTTCACTACGGGTACGATGTGTCATACTAAATCAATAGTTCACACCAGCTACGAACAATGGTCAATATTGATCCTTGGAATTAATTTAATCTAAATGCCATATGGTGTCTAGTACTGCAGTGAACAACAGATACGCAGACCAGATTCTTGAAGAAAATGTACTTAGGTGTTCTAGTATGCAAGATATCGATTTAGCGGTGTTTTATTAATAAGGGTAATCACACATGCACTCATTGTTTGCATTAGCTAATCTATATAAGAGTTCCATTCTAGTTTCAAAATGTATCATTTATCTAACAATGACATAGACAGGCTGGGTCACTCCTTTGAGACATGTTATATAATTATTTGCTCTAAGTTATTTATATCCTAATGAGTCCTAATGATTGGTTGTATGTCATCATATTAATTATATCAGATTACCAGTGCTGAAAGTGAAATGTAGTTAATAATATGAAGCCACTTTAAAGCTGAATTTTATTGAAGGTTTTAAATAGTTGAAAAAAGTTTGGTAATCTAACTATTCTCTCACATTCACAATCAATTTAATTACATTTTATTACACAGTGTTACTATGAAATTAACACAAATCAATTAATAATTTTATTTATGTAATTTCTGTAAATGTCCACTTTACGTTCTCCACCAGCCTACAGCCTGAAGTGTAGCAACAGAGAATGCTGTAGCTTTCATAGTGTTTCACAACTAAGAAGGCCTGTAACTACTATATTTTTTTACCAGTGGACAACCTATAACCTAATGCTAATGTGCTGCAGGAGAAAGGTGACCTTCATGCTGAACGTGTTTGTTTCAATGAGAACATTATCAATGTCATAATGATTGGTGGGATATCACCATGGCTGCTGCCACCTATATGAAAAGGTGTGGCAGAGATCTCAACGTCCCATCTCCCACCTGTTTTTGGGGCCAACCTCCCAGTGTCTCACCAATTTTGAGAGTCCACTCCCCCCCCCACCTATTTTTGAGGCCATCCTCCCACCTCCCACCAATTTTTAGGACCAATCTCCCATTTCCAACTTCCTGTCACACCCCTCCCATATACAGCAGCAGTAGCATCCTCTGTAATGTTGATCCAGTGTAGTCTGTACAATGTACGTGTAAGTATAGAGCATTGGGAGGTGACAATTCAAACTGCTTTTGTGGAAAACAGATTATCCTAAAACTAAACAACCCAATTTAAAAACAAGTAGTTATGATTTCATTGCCATATTATGCAGGATGCCTGCTCTTAATCTGCAATATTGGTAGACGGTTTAATCTATGTTCTATTCCTTCATGGTGTTTGCTTTTATAAACCTGTTTGCTCAAATGTCAAGTTCTGAGCTCCTACTCATCACAAAGTTATCATGTCTAGACTCTCTTCAAACAGCTTATATCCTTTGATTTTTTACTTAGTTATCTAAAAGTGTAATATTATCAACACGATGCGCGTACTTTTTGTTTGACAAAGACGTGGCACAGTGATATAAATAATGAGACAATCCTATCAGGTCGGAACCAGGATAAAAACAGAAGCTGTCAATAACTGTAATGGCATTCTGAATCAGCGGACCGTGACGTACAGATGCAGAGGCTGCGTCAATGGTACTCACTTATTTTCTAGAACATCGCGCAACTTCGTGATCTTTTCGCGGGCGCCTTCCATCGAATATCTCAAATTACTTATTAAACGCCTATCGTCTTCTGGAAGGAGGTAAAAATCAGCCTTCTCTGGGCCCCGATCGAGACGCCGATGATAGTACTTTCCCCCAACCATAGCTGCCATCTTGGACTGTTGTAAACAAACGATTGAATTGTGGGAAATTGCGAGATAGCCCATCACGTGATATCTCGCTTGAAAGGAGATTCCTCATAACAACACTCAAGTGTGCCCTTGGAAGTGGTACCGTTACTATGTCACAATGTTGATGACAGCATTGTGGATTTGCGTATACATTCTGCTTGTATTGCTGTCTATCTGTGTCGTAATATTCGTCGTATATTCAGGCTATATCGGCTACGTGCATTGGAAGTATGCGCATTTACCTGGACCACCAATTGACAGGTAGGTATGGGTAAGCGGGAAATGCAGAACGACTTGGATCGTAAATGCCCTACATACTCCGACACCTAATTTATTGTCAGTTTCTTCTGTAAATAATGTTGTGATAGTTTCGTGTATTAAAAGTACCCAATGAACACGTTATTTACGGCGAAACAAGGATCTATAAATAAAATCATAACATTAGTCGAAGCATATTGATTTAAGAGAAAGATCCAACTGACTATAAGTGGCTTCCAGACTTATTAGTTATGTACCATGGCCCCCGTATGCATTAATTCGTGTATAATTGGTGGATAGTGTGCAGTGCTGTCAAATAAATATTTTGCAATGTTATGTATAAATGTACATATGTTTGGTACATGGTATACTCATTACATATTTGTGATGTACCACAGGAATATAGTGATGAGCACTGGAATACATTATTATAGCTAAATGCTTCGTATTTTTAACTGTAAAAAGGCATATTACAGTGCATAATGATGTATTAACTTATACCTGCCTAGCAAATTAAAGTGTATATCAGATCCACACACACTATGGCAGGTACATGGATATGGAATCTGGAATAAAATTATTGAACTGAACTAAATTGCATGCGTGTGTTTCCTTCATTAGATATATTTCAACGCTACTCCTAATGAACCTGAACATTTTGCAGTTATTGTAGGAGGAGTGATCAATTCCCGGCAGATCTCACATCCTTTTTGAACATGCTTTGCCCATACACTGTTTTTGTTTGCCTATTGCACACACATTGGGTTGTAGTGTATTCATTCTCAGTTTTCTCTTTTCATAGTTTTTGGCTGGGTAACCTACCCCAGTTGAAACGGATGCACAAGCAAGGTGTTTATACACATACTCTATTTCTTAAGTGGTACGTTTTACCTGCATTTTTATTGGGAAGCTGCTGAAAACTTTTATTGTGAAAAAAAATTGGATTAACAACAAATCTCCTGTAGGTGTCATGTACAAAACGAGAATTTACACTGAAGTGATGAGTTTCACTTTAAGATTAAAATTAAATTTTCGTCACATTAGTATTGATTGTTTTTGTATTATGCTACATTGTTGTTATTATAAAAACCATCATAATCAGATTTAGTATGTTGTTACAGTCCAACTGTCATTATAGTTGTGTATGAGAAAGTCATTTGTTAGTTCCTGGTTGATCGTACATGTCATAGAATGGCATATTAAACTTGTCACTTCATATGGCAGGGCAGAGGAATATGGGCCGCTGTTTCGGATTTTTGTCTTGCACAAATGCATGGTGGTGCCCACTAGCCGAACTGCAATAAAGGTGAAAGCTACACCCAGGCCTGGGGCTATTTTTGTATTCTTTTTCTGCTTTCCAGCTGGTACTCAGTAAATGTTTATTATTATTTTATTATTATTCATTTGTAACGTACCATATGAGTCTAGGTTAAAAACCTGGTCAAAGGTGCTAACAAGATAATGCTAAGTTAATATAAAATTAAAATAAGTTGAAAAGTTAAAATAAAAATGTGTTTGAAAGACAGGTAAACATAAGCAAAATAAATAAGTTAATTACGGCAAATAAATTAAATAAAAAACTGAATTAAGTTGATACATGTATTAGATAAAGCAATGAAAAGTTAAATAAATAATAATTTAACTAAGTTAAACATCAAATATGTGGACAAACTCATCAAAATAAATTTATGTTGTTCTTTTTAATAATGTAAATAAAATAAATGTAATAAATGTATAATTTTGATGTTGTGGTACAATGTCAGGTCACACATTTGGCATTATGTCCTATGTATATCTTGTTTCAGGAAATTCTTACGAAGAGCAAAGTTTACCCAAAGTCCAGTGTCACATACGACCGGCTCTATTCAGTTTGTGGCACAAGGTAAGAGTAATCTCATTCTCTCTCTTTGCATACATATATATATATATATATATATATATATATATATATATATATATATATATATATATATATATATATATATATATATATTATATATATATATATATATATATATATATATATATATATATATATATATATATATATATATAACACAATATATAAATATTGATAATATATATATATATATATATATATATATATATATATATATATATATATATATATATATATATATATATATATATATATATATATATATATTATTAGCAGTAAATTCCCACCTTTCCTTTTCTCTAACTACAATGTATTCTTAACATAATAAAGCATTGACCAATTATTATAACTATTAGAAATATGTTTTCTCATTAATATATACATTTTTTGTAAGCATGAAGTTATGTCTTGAATTAATTTTGATATATTTACTATTAATGAACATAATGGCATAATCATAGCAGAATTGTGACAAATGACTATCTCAGTAAATAAACAGTAGTGATATTTGTTTCAGGTTTTTAGGCCGAGGTTTAGTCACCAACACAAACCACATAGACTGGTCCACTAGACGGGCTTCGATCAACCCATCCTTTCACAAGAAGTGAGATAATTACCATGCGTTTTGTTATTTATGATAATCAATATTTAACTGGTATTTTAATTACTGCTGAGGTTAAATAATTTCAGATACATGTGACTTAATTAACTTGCTAATAAATCACACAATCTGCACTTATCTCAACTTTCACAGAAAGTAAAAGTAAAACTTCATAAGGCTATATTATTCTGCGTCACGACAAATAAAATATAATATCTCTTATTTGGAAATCATGGCAGTATAAATTCCCTCAAGGTGACAGTGCAGATGTTTTGATACAGAACTTTGGATATAACAATATCCAGTCATGGCTGTTGGGGTTTGTTTAGATGTAACATATTCATAATGCAATTTTCTTATACAAAATGTGTAATGTATGTTATATCAAAGGCTAATAAACTGTTGAAGAGAATTCATATCTAGTCATTGTGATGGATTTATACCCCACTTTAGCAATTACTCCAAAACTCTCAATGTAAGCCTGTGTTTAGTTGTGTTATCTAGTTCTCACTAAGATAAAGTGACTTTGAGCCAGTGGAATATTTTTTGGATGTTTTGCTGCACCGATCCTTTGTGATCAGCTACTCGGATGCCCTATCTTTAAACCCTAACCTCACCAACGACCTTGATCCCAGTCTCAGATTTGCCTGACAGGTCACTGGTTGTTGCAATGGACCAGTTCAACCAAGAGATTGAAGATTGGATGGATTCTCTTGTTCCTCTGGCAGATGGCATCACCAAGTTCAGCATGGCTGAGAAGATTAGTCGAGTAACCCTAGACATCATTGGCAAGGTAACAGTCAGGTTTGCTTGTATGGGGTGATCAGAAAGAAAAAAAATGTTGCTTGGAGAAAATAACAGGAAAACTTAAATGGAAAAAGTAACACATTTGACTAAGAAAAATCTGGCGTATATTGTTAAATATATAATATAATATAATTGCTGATTTGTAGGGTAGACAAGATGAAA
Source organism: Lamellibrachia satsuma (assembly GCA_033239005.1). Taxonomy (NCBI): domain Eukaryota; kingdom Metazoa; phylum Annelida; class Polychaeta; order Sabellida; family Siboglinidae; genus Lamellibrachia; species Lamellibrachia satsuma. Next base: position 946,962 of record BSQZ01000114.1, on the reverse strand, counting down.
ACCTATTCAGTTCACAATCATGGAAACCACTGGGATCATTGTAGAGCAGATACCGGAGAAGCCAACATCACCTTGATCACTCTGATGCCATTATGTGGGGCATGGTAATGTAGTGATTAGAACGTTGGCTTCTCAATCCAGAGAACCCGGGTTAAACCCTGTTGCTGCTTTTTCAAAACTTTGGCAATTTCTTCACCCCACCTTGCTAGAGTTCACTTATCTGTGTAAATCTGGCTACAGAGGTGGTTTATGAACGAATAGTCTTCAAGCAGTAATTGCAGCATGGCTGAATGCTTCCCAGAGAAGCCGAGATGGCGTTGGAATGAATAAGTCTCCCAGGGCTGAAGTGTAAAGTGCTTTGAACAGTCATGAGGACTGGATACCGCACTAGAGAACATACTTTTACCTTTATTATGTGTCCATTGAACAGTCATGAGGACTGGATACCGCACTAGAGAACATACTTTTACCTTTATTATGAGTCCATTGAACAGTCATGAGGACTGGATACCGCACTAGAGAACATACTTTTACCTTTATTATGTGTCCATTGAACAGTCATGAGGACTGGATACCGCACTAGAGAACATACTTTTACCTTTATTATGTGTCCATTGAACAGTCATGAGGACTGGATACCGCACTAGAGAACATACTTTTACCTTTATTATGAGTCCATTGAACAGTCATGAGGACTGGATACCGCACTAGAGAACATACTTTTACCTTTATTATGAGTCCATTGAACAGTCATGAGGACTGGATACCGCACTAGAGAACATACTTTTACCTTTATTATGTGTCCATTGAACAGTCATGAGGACTGGATACCGCACTAGAGAACATACTTTTACCTTTATTATGAGTCCATTGAACAGTCATGAGGACTGGATACCGCACTAGAGAACATACTTTTACCTTTATTATGTGTCCATTGAACAGTCATGAGGACTGGATACTGCACTAGAGAACATACTTTTACCTTTATTATGAGTCCATTGAACAGTCATGAGGACTGGATACCGCACTAGAGAACATACTTTTACCTTTATTATGAGTCCATTGAACAGTCATGAGGACTGGATACCGCACTAGAGAACATACTTTTACCTTTATTATGAGTCCATTGAACAGTCATGAGGACTGGATACCGCACTAGAGAACATACTTTTACCTTTATTATGAGTCCATTGAACAGTCATGAGGACTGGATACCGCACTAGAGAACATACTTTTACCTTTATTATGAGTCCATTGAACAGTCATGAGGACTGGATACCGCACTAGAGAACATACTTTTACCTTTATTATGAGTCCATTGCCGCATTCTGTTAATTAATAATTTTAATCTTGAAAGCCCTTTAGATTATAGCAAAAATCAGTGGACCAAATACCATTTTGATCAATACCAGGTAAATGTATACATATTATACATATTTCCGGTTACTTTTCCAGTTACTTTTCTCCTGTTGCTTTCTTTCCTACATTCTTGTAAGGAACATCTGACTTCTCCCTCATGCCTTGTTGGAATATCCTTAAACGGCTGCTTGGCTTGATGTCCCCACCCTCTAAGAACACCACTGATGTAATCTGCCCACTGCGGACTCTTTCCAACAACCTTTCTTTTTGTTTAATCATCTTTATTTTCCCACATGTTTCCACTTCCTACATCTATCATCCGTTCTGTAATTTCTCCATATATTCCCCATGGTGAGCTCGGACATCACCAGTGGTTAAAATTTTACAATGATTTTTGTCAGTCAGGATTTAGTTGGAAGGATTGCCAGGAATCAGGTATGAAATGGTATTATTTGACATTGCAATATTAGAAAGTTACATGGCAAATTGTTGAACATTGTTTTCATTCCTGAGATGTCACTTGACACAAACATTTACAGCCCCAGTGATTTTTCATTCAGTCAAGTTCTCATCGGAGATGACATGCCACTGGCATTGACTGCATCACATTTAGGTTTGGATAGAGATAGCAACCACCACACTATGAATTTATAGTCAGTTTATATATAATTATAGTCACTGTCATTAGTCATATGTATGACCATGTGCTTGCTGTCTGCTCCAAACCTACTTTCTACAGTTGTTTACCTCAGGCAGGCTTCGTAGACTTGTACTTCTTGATGGTGTTTACAGCAGCCGTACACCAAGTGCTGAATTTGTTTTCCTCTCAACCGTTGCTTGACTTACATTCTTGTATATAACAGTAAATAGAGTTGTTCTGTACACTGCACCAACAGTGTTCTGTCCAGTGATTTATGCACAACTGGTGGTCACTGTTCACACACAAAGACCCACAGCTGTGAGGTCGCCTTGAGCTGTGGTCACGCGTCACCGCACAGGATACAGTACACCTGGCAATACATAGAGTATGCAGTAGTTGTGCATGGTGTAATTAACTGATATACAGCATTAATGGCTTAGTCACTTGAAGAAGCCTACATACATACAGGTGTATATATATATATATATATATATATATATATATATATATATATATATATATATATATATATATATATATACACCTGTAAATGTATACACCTAAATATATATATTTATATACACACATACATGTGTTTGTATATACACACACACACTCACACACACACACACACACACACACACACACACACACACACACACACACACACACACACACACACAAACAAACACACACTCACACACACACACACACACACACACACACTCACATTGGTACTCTCACATGTCTTGCAGGTTGCCTTCAACATGGCTCTTGGCTGCGTGTCAGATGAAACAAGCCCCTATCCAGCAGCCATGGATATCATACTGGAGGGCACATCTCTGCAGATGAAAGATCCCATACTCATGGTGAGAAATTCTGCAACAGGACTGCCGTCTTAATTAATATTGGCTGATGTTTTGTTATAATTATTTGTTTTAAATTAGTCAGAAAATAAAAAACGAACTGCAGCACTGTATATTAATAACAATTAAAGCCAGCTATGATTTTTAGTATTTATTTCATTATATTTACTTATTTAATCCTCTTTGTGCCTACTGGCGCATAAGAGAGAAACAAGGCTCCACTTATGTCGTTCTGCAGCTTACTTAGCAGCCTGGCCCCAGCTGAGGTGCATTTCGCGTAATTCTCACTCCCACCATTTTCCTCCATGACCAATCCATCTCCATCTTCTTGTGGAGACCAAGTCATCCATGTTAATGTGTGCAGTTATGATAAAACATAATTAATTTAGAATGTTGCATGCTTCAGTGGAGAAGAGACAAGCAGACATTCATCAGTGAAGTGAAGCAAGCTGTTGGCTTGCTGAGGAAAGCTTTCCAGAAGACGATTGAGGATAGGATAGGTGCAATGAATGCTGGGAAGGATGTACCGAATGACACGTTGCAGTACTTACTGAAAGGCCTAGGCAAGTATTAGTGTATTCACTTCTATTGTCACTGGCACATGTTTTTCCAACAACATGGGTAATATGCTATGTTGAAGCAAATGACATTTCTTTAATACACATGTAATGCATGTGTGACATTATTTGCTGCAAACTTCCATAAGGAAATGCAACATTTTGATATAGTCTCTTCATGATAGACCTTTGCTGTAGAATGTTCACGTGGCTGTGACAGAACATGATTAAGGATCTACCTTTTTATACACGAATTTAAGATAAATGTTTGATATCCATAATCACTATGATAAGATAAAAATTTTGATATCCGTAATCAGTAAAATATGTAGCAGACTGGGCAGCTGACAACATAATTTCATGGGGGCTCCACAAGACATCTCTTGGGTATGCCTCTTGGTATTAGAACCAAAAATTACATGAATAACTTCTGCTATGAGGTGGTAGTATCACAAGGTGGTAGTGTCACAAGGTGGTAGTGTCACAAGGTGGTAGTGTCACGAGGTGGTAGTGTCACGAGGTGGTAGTGTCACAAGGTGGTAGTGTCACGAGGTGGTAATGTCACAAGGTGGTAGTGTCACGAGGTGGTAGTGTCACAAGGTGGTAGTATCACAAGGTGGTAGTGTCACGAGGTGGTAGTGTCACGAGGTGGTAGTGTCACGAGGTGGTAGTGTCACAAGGTGGTAGTGTCACGAGGTGGTAGTAAGCGAGGTGGTAGTGTCACAAAAGGCAACCAACATTTTAAACCAATTTTGCTGTAAAGAATCTCAGTTATTTGCCGCAGTCCTTGATGGGGAGGGGTGAGAAGAATTGTTATAGGAAGACCAGTCAATCACTGCCCACAGTCCTAAATCTGCACCTGAACTTATCTATCTACCAAGTCTAATGATATTCTTTGGACACATCGGTCAAACAAACTTTCTGCCTCTCAAATGTTCCTATTTTCCATTGCAAATTCTTATTTGTCATATTACTGTTGTCTTATTTGTAGTATAAGATTTGGGATGCAGCAATTATTCAGTACCTCACCAGCAATATCTTGTTCCCAATATCTCACTTGACTGGACTCGTATGCCGAGGGCTAACTTAGTAACCCTGGCAATGGGGGCATTGTGTGTTGCAAATTTCAAATTCAACTTCCTAACTACATCAGTTGCTTAAATTGTGTTTTCAAGAAATTAACCGCTCCCTGACAGTAGAAGACTTGTTGGATGACTTTGCCACGCTCTTCGTAGCAGGTGAGTGCTGTTGCTAGAAACGTAATATTGAAAAGACCTGAAGGTGCTTGCGCTGGATTGCAGTCTTAGTCAATGCCTGACACATTTCCATAATAATTTCTTGTATCATATTCAAAGTGTAACATACATCTATTGGAAATACGTAAATGAATTCACTGTAACAGACTACATATTTGTTGGACAAAAGTGGGTTTGGGGTCTGATAATAATCTGATGTTCAGTTAAACTAATTTGGAATTTGCTCTGGCACAGGACAAGAAACGATATCACACACATTGGCATTTTTGTTGAATGAAGTGGGAAGACGACCAGAACTACTACATAGGTAATGTAGTTTGTACGAGTACTTGCTGCAGAAAATAAAGATGTTTCTTATTCCTTATCTGCACCTTCTTTTTATCACAGTTTATCTGTACATCTTCCATTGACTCTCTCTCTCTCTCTCTCTCTCTCTCTCTCTCTCTCTCTCTCTCTCTCTCTCTCACTCTCTCTCTCACTCTCTCTCTCTCTCTCTCTCTCACTCTCTCTCTCTCTCTCTCTCTCTCTCTCTCTCTCTCTCTCTCTCTCTCTCTCTCTCTCTCTCTCTCTCTCTCTCTCACTCTCTCTCTCTCTCTCTCTCTCTCTCTCTCTCTCTCTCTCTCTCTCTCTCTCTCTCTCTCTCTCTCTCTCTCTCACTGTCTCTCTCTCTCTTTCTTTCTCTCCCATTCTCTCTCTCTCATTCTCTGTCTCTCCCTCCTCTCTCTCTCTCTCTCTCCCATTCTCTCTCTCTCATTCTCTGTCTCTCCCTCCTCTCTCTCTCTCTCTATCTCATTCTCTCTCATTCTCTGCCTCTTTGTATCTGTCTTTCTCTCTTTCTTTGTCTCTCTCATTCTCTGTTTCCCCCTGTATCATTCCAATATGTCTATCTGTCTGTATGTATGTCTGTCTGTCTGTATCTCCCTCCTATTCTCTGTCTCTCTCTTTCTCTGTCTCTCCCTCTCTCTCTCATTCTCTGTCTCTATCTCTCATTTTCTGGCTCTTCGTATATGTCTTTCTCTCTCTCGTTATTTGTCTCTCCCACCTCTCTCTTTCTCTCTCTGTCTCTCCTCTGTCTCGATGTATATATATATATATATATCATTCTCTCTTTTCCCTCTCTGTCATTCTCTGTTTGTCTGTATGTATGTATGTCTGTCTGTCTCTCTCCCTCTCTCTGTCAGTCTGTCTGTCTGTCTCTCCTCTCTCCATCTATGCATTTTTTTATCTACCATTCTTCCTACTTAACTCATAGATGGCAGCTTCTTCCACTAAACACTTGTCGTATTTCTGAGCCAACTCACTCCTCCATCACTTGGTACATCGGACACAGGTTGGTTGACGAAGTGGACCAAGTGTTAGGTGACAGGACACGTGTGACGTTCGAGGACACAGAACGTCTCACCTACATGACACAGGTGTTCAAGGAGACGCTGAGACTATACCCACCTGCTCCTGGGACTGCCAGGGAAAACGTGACAGATGTGTCCTTGGAGGGGTACAACATTCCCCCCAGATCTTTCCTTGTGGTGAGCGTCGGGTCATGTTAGAAGTCACTGTGAAGTGTAGTGAAGAACATTTGGTGACGATAAAGGCTTTCTAGTAAACAAAATAGAGGGAATTGGCCTGAAATCGCATTGAAAATGCGTCACCATGGTGTTGTTAATTTACATAAGTAGTATACTGTAAACAAGTAATAGATTCCCAAAACCGATGTTATGTTACAACTGTGCGAACATACATATGCTGGTTATGCGTATGCGAGAAAGAGAGGAATATGCTGCAACTTCTGTTTGAAATAAGGCATTTTGAGCGTTCTTTGTTGCAGTTGTTTTTGCCTCATAATACCATGTTTATTGCTTATAAAATCAGCTTGACCTCCAACACAGTAGATTACATTTGTAGATATCGTTCTTTGTGATACATCGACTGAAGAGGCACCACAACGATCCGGAGGACTTCGATCCTGACAGATTTGCAGATGATAAACCCAGGTACAGTCAGTCGACATTGTTGGTCGTTTTTATGAGCAATTGTGGCGTAAGTTGCACGTGGTGGATGTAAAAGATGATGATGATGTACCTAGTCAGTGGCGTATTTGGGGGGGGAGTTGGACCATGGCCCCATTTGGCTTGTTTATTTTTCCGTTGCACCCGCTACATGGTAGCAAGAGTGACTATACTAGTTCCTTTGGCTTCGCCCTTTGCGAGATCCTGGATAGCCACTGCACCCAGTCATACCAATACGTATGATAGAAGTGTTGTCACCAGTTAAGAGGGAATAATTAGCAGCAGAGTCACTGTATACTGTATATGAGCACGTTAGATGTATTATAAGTTCATCTAACTCTTCAGGTTTGTGTAGCTACTGTCTCAATTGCCGAACAAACAATGCGTTCATTCTTCAGGCCTCTGTTTACGTTTATGCCCTTCTCAACTGGTCAGCGGTCTTGCGTTGGGAAACGATTTGCGCAGGTGAGTTTTAACTTCGGGCAGAATTGCTGATTGCAGTTTTACTTTGCAAATCTGCTTGCAATATATATGAATTTGCTGAAGCCTGTTACCATTAGTGGTTGACTGGAAAACTATATATTCAATTACAACGTTTTGTCTAAAACAAAACTTGTATTTAAATGTGTTGGAGAAGAGTGTTTGGTGCATTTATATCACGGAGACACAAATCCACCAGAGGCTACTCTATGATTTAACGAGACTATTCTAGACGTTTATTATCACTAAAGATTACAGGCCCTGTATCTTGGTCGGGCGCGTGAGAGGCGCCGAGCAGGCAGTGTGCACGGCAGCAATGTCGTAGCTAACTCCCTACTACAGGGGTCTAACGCAGGATATGAAAGGATTCTTGTTATCGTGTGCCTATTGATATGTTCCAGCTCGAGTGTAAGGTGCTGCTGTGCAAGTTTCTGAAGAGGTTCACGTACTCTCTTGATCCGGACCAGTCGTTCGATATCGAGGAGCAGGGAAGTCTACGCCCGCGAGGTGGCGCCATCATGACGTTAAGGAGACGGTTATGACATGACATCACTGTGCTTCCGTGAGGTGCAGCGGGTTACGCTGTTTGCCCAACAACAATCTGAACGTGCCACAATCCCTGTATCTACCTCGTAGATTTAACATATCGGAGCAGGACGTTTCTCGTAAGGAACTGATGTTGCATTGAATTTCCTGTCCGTGTCGTGGAGTACATTATCCAAGGGTGCACGACATGCATAGTACAAGGGACATTTACGCTGTCTGTTCATGTTGATACACACAGTCGAAATAGTGTATTGACTGTATCAATATGTAATGCGTGTGCGTGCTTAAATCTGGCTCAAATAAACTATATTTTAGTCAGATTTAACCAAGCATATTACGGACTCTTCCCCCAGATGGCGCTTTACCGACCAAGGCGTGTCTTTCTCTTCGTACAATTGGTTTCACGGAGGATATCAACATACAATTTGCGGAATCCTGTAAACAATATAAAAACATGATAAATAAAAGAAGAAAACAAACCGATTGGGAAGTGCAACTCCAGGAATCTGAGTTTTTGTGCTGTTTCACTTTTTTGTGCTGTTCACCGTTTTGTGTGCGGGTAACCGTTTACAACTCTCTGCAGACGCAGGCCAGATATGCTTTGCCATCACAACGCAGGATACTTTGCGTCTATGCAGTAATGTTTTCGTGTTTCCGGTTTTGAACTTCATCAATAGCAGCCAGGTTAGAAATAAAAGGTTAATGTTCCCGACGTGTTACCGGGGCCGTACGTGTCTATCTGAATGTAAACTGGACCTTGTCATGATGCGTCACACATCAACAGCGGGGGCGGGCGTGTATGGCTTATTGTCTTATCTGTGATATACCAAGCGTTGATAACGTTAGAATGTCGCGCTGGTTTTATGCTTGAGAAAGTTTGTTCTGTACAACTGCGCAGTACTGGTTTCACGGGTAAGTACGATTTATCGTGTCGGATATGTAATGATTTTGTATATATCACAGTAGTACGATCACTTATGAGGTGAGCATCTTATCTCTCAACGTTTAGTTGAAGCCATTCTTTTTAAGTTACAATAACGGTATATGAGTCGTTCCATAACTGCGGTATACGTTTGTCTGTTTCACTGTTCAAAAAATAACGTTGTCAGATCATTCTAGCGTTGATGGTGCGCCGTTGCATGGCGTTTGTGCTTACTGTGTGAATGTCGGTCTGGATAAGTATTCATACAGAAAAAAACAACTCCCGCTATTTGTATGCACCTGTGACATGATTTTGACAATGTGGATGGTCAGTATGTAGCCGAACACAAATTAGATAGTAGATACCACGTCAAAGTGGTTGTTGTTGTAAAGAGGAGGTATCTCGGGTACGTTTTTGAATTATAGGTAATTGTATTCAAATGAGCATAGTAACCTATGTAAACTGTTTTATGCTACATGCGACTACGTTTAGTAAATAAAAGACACATGTTGATCTAACTGACAGCTTTCCCTAGATTTATCATATACACAATCCCAACACATGCCTATTTTACCAAGTGTGTGGAAAACTGCATCTCGCATGCCATTATGTATGAGTAATCGCACGGACAAAGGGTTAACAGCACGTGTCCTATCTAAGATCTGCCACGTATAATTTCGTTAAATTTTAGACACATGCACACACACACATCTACATACAATACATGTATACATCATGCAATTTGTCTTCTTAATGTGCATGTCACATAAACGGACTATCAGAAACATCCCTGACATATATCAGCTACGGTGTTTTACATACATTGTTTCATTGTATGATACGAAACTCTGGGATCAGATTTCTGCTTTCTCCTGAGTTTGCGAATTTTCTTGTGGATACGGGGCGTCATATCGGCTAGTCATGTGACTTTTCCATTGTTCTTCGTTGTTCATTACGCTGTTCTCTAAAAATTCTGCTTCTCTGCAGCTTCCTAATTATGTATATCATATTTAAATTAATCTATCTCTGATAAATTATGCCCATTTATGAAAATTACAACATACACATATTTGTGTTCGAAAGTACGGTATGTTTAAGTGTAACATAAAATCATTATGTAAAATTACATTGTCATCTTTATTCTGCATTCATGGTAACAACACCGACAGTTACAAGGTATCCACCTCTCATGTTCTTACCTTTATACACTCGTGGTTTCCTTGTGCTGTCATCTGGTGGTTATGCTTTATAACATCCATACACAGTTCACTCATCTAGGGCGTTATTAGGTTTGGGTAACCGCAAGGACAATGATTTTCGGGCCAGTTGTGCTGTGTTCTTCCTCCTTGTTCCCTGCTGTACAGGGGTGAGGGTCAGGTAAAATATTGTCGAGCCACTCTTTCTGTTCTTTCTTTCCATAGTTTTCTATCGGCTGCTCCCTCTCTCCATCTTTCATCCTCCCCCGATCTTCTCATGTCCCTCCTCACGCAATCCTCCCATCTCAGTTGTTGTACATAATTCATCAAAGAAATATTTGAAAGTGTTTTGAGATGCACCGATAGAGCTGGAAGAGTGCACCGAACATGTTCACAACTAACTTCGTTATTTACACCATTATGTCTAACATAGTGAGTTGTACCTACTTTACTATACCCAAGTTAAAATATTAAATCAAACTGTACTTAAAAGTTTAGATTACATTGTTTCTCTCGCTTTGCTGAGCGCTCGGGATGGGTGTCGAACAAATGTCGGCAGCATTCGCATCCGATATGGGGACGTTCAGTGTTTTTATTTTGCGCTTGTGATGGGGCGTCTTACCTCAACGGCTCGTGTTGCCCGTGTTAACCTAATAGTTTACTAACTAATGTGTCATCATCACACAGATTCGTTGAATACCCCTGGAGACACGATGAGGATTGTCGCCGTTTTTACGTTCTGCTCCACCGTCTTGTCAACTTTTTGTCTAGGTGAGTCAACTTCTCAGACTTCAAAGGATTTTTTGTTAGACGCAGCATACGTACGGTAGCAAACTGACAATATAACGATTACCATTAGTAGTCACTGTCAGCCGGAAATATGTTTGCTTTCAGCCACGATTTAGTACAACGAAGTTTAGTTTTTAAATGTTTTTTTGCGTTCCTTCTCAGAAAATAACAATTGCCACACGTCGCACTGTCTAATGGATTGCCCAGGAGGCTTCAAGGCCGACAGTTCTGGCTGTCAGATATGCGAGTGCGTGCAACCGTCGAATGACGTCATTTCCGATTCGGGGGGTGTGACGTGTCAAGAGGAGACGTGCTTCATGGAATGTCGTCAAGGCTTCGCGAAGGATGACAATGGCTGCACCTTGTGTGAGTGCGCAGAGCGGGATGACGACAACGGTAAGTACTGACGTATATATGTAATACCTTCCGATGATTAACATAAAGACAAGATAAACCATGCGGTTACGCTGATGGTTAACATGAATATTCCGTAATATCATTTAGCTGAACCCGGTCAGTGGAGCGACTGCCGCATTGCAGCACAGCAGGGAGGATGTCGAGTTAATTCAAGGGATATTGTCTTTCCATAATGTGTGCGGATAAACATATCTTGGCCCAGCTGTAGGTGACGAGAGCCACACCACTTGTATCCTAGAAAAAAGAGACATCCGTATGGAATTCTAACAGTGAGCCTTAACAGATCAGGTGGTACAAGAGAGTAGCACCTATATAATAGAAAATAATATAATCGAACTTTATTTATTTTGTCACATATTATTTACACCACATAATGAGCCATTCAGTAGACAATAAGTACAGCCACCTATACTATTATACCAGAAAAAAATATAATTACATTAAGCAACATAAAATCATGTATGCAGGCTGTTACAGTGTCAAATACAGTGAGTGTGTAACAGTTAGTGAATTATAACATAGCAGTGCAAACATATATTCACTATCAATTACTGATACAGTTAATCTTTCTATGAAAAATTATTTACTGATTTAACATGGTTTAACATGTATAGCATATAAAATGTATATTATATAATGAGATTTTTAGAATGCTGTTGCAAATTGAGTTTAAATACCAACATATGAGTTTTCTATTTTGAATTATTAGATCAATTAATACTATATAACACGTGATTACTGATACACTACACAAATTGCTAAGTAATTTATCAACATTTATACAATTTATACAATGTATACTACATTATTACTAATAGACGAAATACAAGTAACTGATACAATGAACTTTAATACACAAAGTAATATTAACTAGTATGAGAACTACTCTGCAACTGTGTCAACGTTAGCCATGCAGGTAACTATAGAATGATGAATGACGATTATAATTTATTACTACATTCATTTATTAATATAAGTGAATGGTGTGAATTTAATTATATTTTGAGAGTAATAATTCTTTTAGTTTTCTTCTAAACTGATTTATGGATACACGCTGTCATAACTATTGAGGTAATGCATTCCAGAATACTGGTCCTGAATAATTTGTTGTAAATTTCCTGCTGTTTGTTTTCATGTATGTGTGTGCTGTATTTAGTACCCATTTTGGTTTCTAAGATTGTGTTCATGATGATTGTTTGTTCGCATGAGCATTGCTGACTTGTTCGCATGAGCATTGCTGACTTGCTATCTGAGAGTTGGTCGTTGATAGATTTGTACATAAAATTGCCTAGTTGGTGATTATAGAGATCATCTAATTTTTACAGTTTTATCTTTGAGAATAGAGGGTTTGGATGGGTGATGTAGTGAGATTGTGCAATTATCCTTATAGTTTTCTTCTGTAGTATATATATATATATATATATATATATATATATATATATATATATATATATATATATATATATATATATATATATATATATATATATATATATATATATGAATTACCTCTTAGCAGAATGCAGCATTGCAGAGGTGACAAGATTAATGTATAGTATAACGTTTTCATTATGTACATTGGGAGAGAATGCTTTCAGTTTTTTATTAAAATGTCATGATCTACTGTGTCAAAAGCCTTGCTGAGATCAAGATGCCTCTATTATCCTTACCTTGCTGAGAACAATACCAATGAGAAATGAACTGTTGAAGATATGAGCAAATTGATTTGCAATTTGCAGTATAACTATTCTATTCTAAACTATTCGTGCTACAATCAGGAGGTTCATAGATAGTTCCAATGATGATTGTATTTTTTTATTTTGACTTCTACAAATAGTGATTCATATGGATAATTCTCAAATAAATTTTTTTAAATCTTTTTTAAAGTTTAGCCTGTTTGCAATAAACATCCCAACACCTCCACCTCTTTTATCCGTTCTAGGCTTTGACAGCAATGTGTAATCTGTCACATCATAGACATCGATATTTTTCATTTCCTTTATAAACATTTCAGTCATTCGTAAATATATCCATATATAGGGCATAAATGCTTACAAAAACATCGTGTTCAGATAAAATGTCCTTTGAATTGAAATTGACCGACAGTGAAATAAGATGCTGAATAGCACGTGCTATATAAACAATATTATTTTGTCTTGCAGAGGACCGCGAATTGCAAAGCATTCACGTATCTATAAACTTCACTCATGACGAAGTCGAATATATCGAACTTGCAGCATTCAAAAGGTAAATTTAACATCTGTTCAGTACATAATGGATCATATGACTTGATGTTATTTGCTAAGTACATGATTTAGAGATTGAAGCATCAATAATATCCACACTAAACTGGATGATGATGTACTTGGCCAAATTGAATAGACTGTGTTGATCTACTAGGAAGAAAATATACACCACCGATTGTTTGGGTCTGATAAACAAATTAGGCGGGGTCTATATGTGTTACCTAACTGGATAGTCATATCAGTAGCTAGACAATTTGTCTTCACTCGTACCCTCTGTTTGATAGCTTAATTCTGGTAGGTCGACTCAAGCTTTTGTACCAAAACGAACTGGCAATAATATGATCGTTCTGAAGCTGACGAATTTACCATTCGACGAAGAATAATATTAACGAGTGTGAGATTACTAGTGGTTCTGTCTGTCGACAGGACACTGAGCGAAGTCTTGGCCAGACTGCTGGAAACGAGGGAGGACTTCATCCGAGATATCGAGGTAACGCACAGACAACGTCATAATACTAATTCTTAGCGATAACTATCCAACAACTATCTCCCACTGCAGTACAACCTCAAGGTTGACTATTTGCAGTGGCGAATTCAGGGGTGTAGGGGCACTGGACCAATTAAAAACCCTTTTGGTTTATTTGTTTTCCTATGTAACATGTTGCGTCACTACACGGTAGCATGGTTGAGTAACTGGTTACTGTCTTGCCCCCTTTGGCCTCCGCCTAGATGCGCAACTGGTTGTTGGCATAATCGTGCGTACTGTGTCCCATGCGTGTCATGACCACGGCTTAGTTTCTTCCGCCCAGGCCGAGGTCTACTTACCGATCAACACCGGCCTGTGATCCGCGAACAAAACGAGGGTATGACGCGTGAAGCATGCGTACATGTCCACCCGACTAATCTAAGCCCAATGAGAATTAGTCAACGTTGGTTGTTTCACGGTGGCGGTATGGCAGTGTATCTCTCCCCATGGATATCTCCCCCTAGGGTATCTTCCCCCACCCTGGATATCTTACCCCCGTATAAATGTCTGTGTATGTCTGTTCTTTCCATCGGAGGCGGGGAAGATACCCTAGGGGTATCTTCCCCCACTTGGGTATCTTCCCCCCCACCCTGGATATCAGCCCCTTTTATAAATGTGTGTGTATGTCTGTTATTATGCAAGAAAATGTATAATTAGTTAATATGAGTCAGAATAATATCTACGATGTTATTCTGAAAAAAATTGTGTGTGCTTATATTTATTACGTTATAAATTTACGAATGAATGAATGATACGAAGTGATTCCTGATTTAATCATGATAAATCTCTCATCGAGGCACTGAGTTATTCACGATAGGCCACCTCAACAACAAAACACACAGCTCTTATCTCCTCAAGGAACTGAGTTAATCATGGTCGTCTGCCTCAACAACTTCTCAATGCAGCGAGGTGTCTAATCCTCCGAGCTGTCGCTCAGTATGGTAACACCCCATTTTTATCAATACAAGTTTCAAGAACCCGCCGAACATGCAACATATCCACTGGCATAGAGCTTCTAACGTCCCTAAATGTAATACCAACAACACTAATACCGACCACTATCCTAGCACAAATAACAATTGTATATTATGACGCAACAACGATATGAAGAATATGATTGCAATACGCGCAACTGCTCTTCTTGTTTCCTATGACGCTATGTTGGTTGCCATGTGGACCACTGTTCGACGAGAGATTCCACCGCATGCAGGTGTGATGTAATTCTGACCGAACCAGGTCAGACAGAATGCGTTCGACTTACATTGGTCGTGACTGGAGCGACTGCTGGTCGACGTTAATCGCAAAGTCGAACTCGGCCATTGCTGACACATGACCCATTACGCAATGTTGACCTCGACTATATTGATAGCATATTCTCACCTGTAGACACGTACACACACACACACACACACACACACACACACACACACACACACACACACACACACACACACACACACACACACACACACACACACACACACACACACACACACACACACACACACACACACACACACACACACACACACACACACACACATATATATATATATTATATATATATATATATATATATATATATATATATATATATATATATATATATATATATATATATATATATATATATATATATATATATATATATATATATATATGTAATACCAACATAGTTTTAGTGTGTAGTTGCTTAGCAAGAATTACGCCATTGTTCCTTATCATAAACACGTATGCACGGTGTTCTAACGGCCAGTTGGCTGTATGTCTTGCAAATCCGTACACTACATGGGTAATTCCAACAGTTTGCCGATACCAAACCAAACTCTACTTTACCGTATTTCCATGGAAATGTCACATGTATTTCACGATTACAGTGTCACCAGGCTCTCTGAGTGTGTTAGCATGGTAAACTAATATATGAGTTTGAAATCTACACAGTGGCGGTTGTTCTTATTTTTACTCTTATTATTTAGTGATGTCCTCTGCGGTTCCCAGTCGAACGATTTCCCGTGCTTTACAGGGAACTGCCATTTCGGAATATGCCCATAATATTCTGCATGACCAAACAATAGATATTAAGATGGCATTTTAGGGCCTTTTCTGCGCTTCGTATCGTAGCCTATCCTTCGCTTCCTGGTTTGACACAGTCACGCTGGTGGTAATGGGGGGGGGTTCGTTAGACGCAGCTAGTAGTGCCCTGCGCGGGCCTAGAATTTGATCCCAAGCACGGCCCGCAATTAGCAGTTAGAGTCCAAGCCCGTCCCAGGCCCGCAATAATTGTTCAAGCCCGGCCCGGCCCGGCCCAGGCCCGCAAACTAGAATTTAGGCCCAGGCCCGACCCAGACCGTGAATGTTTGGCCCAGGCCCGGCCCGGCCCGGCCCGCAAGTTTCAGGCGCAAGCCCGGCCCATACCCGCGGACAAAAGATGGGTAAGCCCGCGGCCCGCAAGCCCGCGGCCCGCTAAGTTTAGAGAAACCTATAATCTTATAACAAAGACGAAAAACAAATAAACTGTAAAACAGACTCATTGTTTTATTAAATAAAAAAAAACATGTATACATATATCGGATGGGGCATAATATCCTTAGCTCTTAGTTGAGTACTACTCTTATGCTGATGTTCCATAGTGTGCTGGATGAGTTCTAAAAATCCAGCACCACCAACTTCTTCAAACTGACGAATATCCTGAAGAAAAACTTCTTAGTGTCATTACTATTAAATATGATAACATTTGTTATATTTGCCTTTAACGTATTGGCTTATGGTTAGGGTAGGGTAGGAGATTTGTTTATCTAACCCTGACTTAACCCATATGCAAGCCATAACCCCAATTTATATTGTTAATTGAATTAGCTCAACTAAGTTATCATAATTTAATATGATATTTCAATTAAATGTTACCCACTGGCACTGACACCCAGTGGCATTTCCAGCAGGCCTGCAGTCACTAGCCTGAGACAGACAGGTTCAGACATGTGTGAATTAGTACAAGTTTGAATGAATTAAGACTGGGGAGAAATACCAGTTACCAACTGGGTTGGGTACTGGGTAGTGGGCTAGTAGCCTAGTGGGACTTGGCAGTGGGCAGGTCATTCAGGTGGGCAATGTTTGGAGGGAAGACCTAGACAATAGAAAGTCCACTGGTAGGGTCAAAGGGTGATAAGTTGATGGTTAATCATGGCTTGATTGCCTCTGCAAATATTTCTAAAGTAAACATTTGGGGCTGGCTACTTCCAGCCATTAGATTCCATGCAAGGTCTCAATTTTCAACAATATAATACTAAAGAACTAATTTTAAGCATTCATTAACCGGAATTAACAATTTATAATCAGTTTTTATAAAAAATAAAGTAATAATCGGTGTTTTGTATGAATATTTTTATTATGTCCAGGCCCAGCCCAGGCCCGGCCCGGCCCAAGCCCGTTGTGTTTAAATTGTGTTCAGCCCAGGCCCGGCCCGGGCCCGCAGTATGTAGACCCAGGCCCGGCCTCCCGAGAAATTATGTAGAGGCCCGGCCCGGCCCGCGCAGGGCACTAGCAGCTAGACAAGCATGAGCAAGCATTCCGTTGAAAATATATGACCAACTGTTAACCAACCGCGGGATAGGTGAATCAAGTTCACTGACCCACAGGGGGTCAGCGATTGGGGTTGATGTGAATGGGAGCATGCGCGCAGCCAGAGAATCGACGTTGTTGCAACGATTGAGCTACTCAGGTGACGCGGTGTCAGCTGGCCGCACGACTAAGGACGTAAAGAGCACACGGTAGACGCATCGAAGCGAGCCAGTCGCTCATCACGAGTGAGACACCGACACAGTGAACGCAGCCCCAAACGATGACCATTGTCCGCGAAGTAGTGCGTTCAGTATTGCGTGTACTCTCGCTAGGGGACCAAGCGCTTGCATAATCGTTCAACGGACACGCGTTTCATGCGTACGACAGTAATCGGTCATCCGTGTCGCTTGGTCGCACCCGGAAAGGACCACGTCAGAAAGAACGACGGCAAAGGTGAGTAGAACGATGTGTGACATGTCTGACTCGCGTAACTTCATTAGGTTACAACCCGCACGTGTTTACACTCAAACATATGTTATAACTACGGCTACAACCTACGGACGAGGGACTATTGCTTTGATCTCGGCGGTCCAGCATGTCAGCTCCCAGGATACTACCAACAAGACGACGATGTCTCTGGTGACACTTAACCGTCACTGCATCGAGGAAGATCACGCAGAACATCGCCGACGTTGTGGTGTCCTACCGGATAATATATATATATAAATATATATATATATATATATATATATATATATATATATATATATATATATATATATATATATATATATATATATATATATATATATATATATATATATATATATATATATATATATATATATCCGGCGTGCACACACACACACGCACGCACGCACACACACACACACAAGCACGCACGCACGCACGCACGCACACCCGATATCACCAGTGCGTCATGACAAACGTTTGAAGCAGTCCCAGTTTTATGAGTCGTTTTATGAGTCGACATTTGGATGAGCTACGATGATGGGCTTGGACACACATTCCGAAAATGCATATTTACATATGATATTTAATAGTCTGTTGTGTGTCATAACATAATACCTACGTCAACTTCGTTACGTGACAACAAGCACGTCACACCGAACAGAAACACTTAACTTCGTACATTTATAGCTTTTATTTTACATCGTCAACTCGTAAATTACCACACAGCTAGGGCACGGAATGACTCTTGAGGGTGTGGCCTCCGGCGACACCTTACAGTCGTGAATGTTGCAGTGACCTAGACGGGCACACCTTCCAGGACAATGCACAGAAGTATTTGAGAAGGCGGCATTGTGTCATGATCCCCTTTGGCTTTGATGCTTGATGGTTGTCGCTGCGCTACTCTTTGGTAGTATCGTAAACGAATGGGTCACTAAGTTTGCCCCACCCCTTGAGGATAAAGTACGTCACGCTGTTTTTTACTTTTGCTAGACCCCCTCCCTCTTGTCACGCTTGGTGAAGCTGGTCTGTACCCCCTTCTAAAACTACGTTCGTTTTGAGAACCCCCACCCCTGACAATTA
Organism: Lamellibrachia satsuma; assembly: GCA_033239005.1. Taxonomy (NCBI): domain Eukaryota; kingdom Metazoa; phylum Annelida; class Polychaeta; order Sabellida; family Siboglinidae; genus Lamellibrachia; species Lamellibrachia satsuma. The sequence goes on along the minus strand of BSQZ01000114.1, from coordinate 928,044 downwards.
TGCATACATATATTCTATGTTCGTTGCATATCTGCAATGATTCCTAGTTCACAGTTAGAATAAAGGTCTGTATAACTAATTATAAATCAAATGTCGCTGCGTGGTAGAGTCCCATTCCGTTCCGTTTGGAAATCATTTGAAATATGCACCAAACGGACACAGCAATCTATGCTGTGTGTCTGTCTCCCCTTTGTCTACCCTCTGGCCTCCCCTTTGTCTCCCCTTTGCGAGATCCTACGTACGCCACTGACAGTATGGGCCCGTCTTCGGTAATGTTTTGCCTTGTAGGCCCGAATATTCGATAACTGACACAGTTGCTATGTTTTCCACGGCGAGATTCTTTACAATCGTTACAGTTTTCGTGCACACGAGTGACCTAGTCCCATATCTCGCCAGTTACCTGAGACGTATCTCGAATATTTGATAGTTGACCCAGTTGCTATGTGTTCCATGGAGAGTTTCTTTACAACCGACATAGTTTTCGTGCGTGTGAGTGGCGTAGTCCCCATAACTCACCGAGGCGAGTAATTCACATAGTCACTAGCCAGTGCAGGCGGACATGAGTCAGATGACGTAACAATGGACTGTGATTAAGAGTCAAATAAACTTTATTTGTGTAGGTTACCTGTTTGTTTGTCGAAGTTGAATTGATGCACATTTGCAGCATACGTAATGGTGCGTTCTTATATAACGCGGTATCCAGTCTTTGGGACCGCTGAAAGTGTTTCACCCCTGGCAGACCTATGCATTCCAACGCCAACGCCGATTTCTCTGGGAAGTATTCAACCATGATGCATGTACTGCGCGAATCCATTTGTTTTCCACAAAAAAGGTACCTTTCTTTCAATGTTAAAAAGGCAACGTATGGGAACAAAGTAAAAACACGACATTTCCTCGGGTCAGTGAAGGATCCTTTTATTTGTGGATGAAGGTGTTACAAATACAGCTATTTATAATGTACAGCCAAATACTCGTTTATACAGCTGAGTGAACTGTAGCAACGTTATGGTGAACGAAATGTGCAACGTTTTGAAACGGCAGCGTGAGGATTCGAACCCGGGTTCTCTCGATTGCGAATCCAAACCGTTTTATCACCGCACCCCACCGCTCCGTCAGCCGTCCATTCGAGGTTTTAATTAAGATGTGTGGCAGTGATGATATGGTGAGTGGCGCCGTTGGTGGAGACCGGGATGTATGTGACGTAACCCAGTGACCTGCCACGACTGTCAAGCGACAATAATTTAAGAAATATACAAAATCTAGATTAAAACAACTGGTTACTGTACACCCCCGTGTGACAGGAATGTTTCATCTCGTGATATGCCCAGTAAGGAATGTAGCGTATCAGCAAACAGTGGACATATAGGACCATAGGGTGAAGATTCGGGGGTATTTTCCGCGCTCTGTGTCTAGAATGGTTGTGGTTGAGAATAGTGGGTTGTGGTACAACGCTAGACACGCTTCAGTTAACATTCTCAGTAAACATTCCGACAGTCGTCAACCGATAACCGCGCCTTCTCGTACACCACGTTGGAAATAACTATAGTACGTCGTAGGGTCTTCCGTAGGGTCACCCGAATACGACACTACACATATATTATATCAATATATCATAGTTTATAGTAATATCATGCCATGTTCGAAATTATATAACCCAGCGTGAATTAACCACGGAGTCAGTGCAGAAACCCCGGGGCCATAAATTGTCGTTGATGACCCGATAACGCTCGTCCGACGAAAAAGGTCGACGTTCAGAATGTTCATCAGGTGTTTCTACTGCTAGTAAGGCTGTTTCTTAAATAGGTCATCTACAGCCGTAAGGCTGGTGGTCACGTGCTCAACGTAATACACGCGATAGCAAGTAGACCATCCAAGTAGTAAATGTAGCAAGCCATGCAGAAGCCGGTAACTAAATACATTCATACATTTGGCGAACGGTGGTGGTTCTCCGGTTGTGTAGTGAACCGTGTCCCAAAGTTGTGACGTAGATGAATTGATGACGCCCCCCGGTTCTGTAATATTGTAACATGCCACAACATACATTTGATCTGCAGATTGTGATCATCTTCGTTTCACGAATCTACCAGTCTTTGTCGCAACGGATTTAATTTGGACCTTTCTTATTCCTCAGGTGGAAAGGACAGATGGAACCAAGATCAGAGTTCATTTCCGGTTGATGGGACGTTCATCAGAAGCCCTGGCGACGGCTGTCGATTTGATGACGTTAGAAATCAAGCAGGGTGACGGCGACACTACCGTCACGTACGCCAACACGGTGTTCGTGGCCGACTCCGTGACGTCTATACGTGGCGACACCGACTCGCCCCCTACCGGCGTGTGGCTGATGGAAACATGGCAACAGGTGGCGCTTGTGGCGGTGGCTGCCGTCGTGCTGGTCGCTGTTCTCGGCGTCATCGTGATTCTGGTGGGTATTCCATATTACAGCGTCCACATCGGGGAAATATAATCAATAATACTCACCAAGAGTGTACACGTCATATCCCTGAGCAAAACATGTATGGAATTCTAAAAAAATTCTGTATCATTCTATAAACATTCTATATAATTCTATGGAAATTAATATAATTCTATAGAGCATAGTAGATTCAATTATAATACTACGGATTCTATAGATATGTCCGCGAAAACCCTAGGAATATTCTATAAAAATAAAAAATTCTACACAGTTATTTTCTGAAACATCCTATATAATATTCTGTGTCAATTCTGTAGAATTTTCTAAGGGATGTTCTACCGTACACAACCAATTTTTCGTTTTGCGCATGTTTCGTCTGAAGTCATCTTCATGACTGATCGCCAGGTGACAGCACGGTCAGGAAACTACGATAGATCAGGGTACAATTGGGACAGTTTGTCCCAACTCATCGGATGTGTCCGGGAAACACGACATTCGCTTTCAGCATTTATCTCGTTCACGTCCCACCGTTCTCGCTAGTAGGCAGTAGCACTACAGTGGTAGATAGACTTGTCGAAACTTGGATTTATCAGTTTATCCTACAACTTGTGTGGATTTACACTGAACCATTTGTACGTCGTCTCACTTCCTGTATTGGTGGACGTGTTTCTGGGAACTAGAACATCAAAGAGCGTTGCCAAGAAATGTTCGCCCTGTCCCATCAGCGACGACAGGTCCACCAACAATTAAAGTTAAGTTTCTGTGTGCGACAAAACTGGTTCTCGTTCCTCAGTATGACGTCATCACAATGTTCTGTCGTAGATGCACACATTATGCATACAGCTTTTCTTGTTTTGTTTGGAATCAATGGCTTCCATCTTCATTTAGTGTGAAGCTATTTCGCTGTTTCGATGAAACATATTTTTCCGAAATCCTGATTGTTTACTTGCGATGTGTCAACTTTATTATTCGTCAAGAATAAAACAAATCCTCAAGGCCCGTTCACACGACCGATTAGTTGCCCAACTGGTTGTTGAGAAAGAGTATCTAAGTTATGCGCCCGTTCGTACACTGCAAGTGCGACCTATTTATGAGCACGAATCCCAACTGAACTGAATTCTGATTAAAGGTCAGGACGGTACACCTGCTCTCGGTTGCAGCAGTCTCTGATTAGTCACTAATTCAAACTATCGCCCGACATGCGCCCGAATTGGACCCAACCGCTATTCCGGAGACACAATTCAATACACAAATTGGCCTCGCCAATCGGTTTCGCAAGGGTGTTCACACGAGCGATTAGTTGTCCTATTGGTCGGGCGACACAGTGTCAACCTGCACTCCTCGTTCGGTATGAATGGCGACGGTTGTAAGAACGCCTTTATTGGTACTCAAGTTACGTATAATTTAAATAATATTTGATATGTGTATATAATCGATGTGTTACTACGTGTTGTAGGTTGTGAAACAGAAACGTCAGAGGCGTCCAAACGAGAATAAGAAATCGGGTTCAAATGCAGCCTATAAGAAGGTAAGATGTCGTACATTAGAGTCAACTCACCTTCTGCAGTCTATATTAGACCCCACTGGAAGCGCTGTGTACGGTGGAAGTACTAAATGTGAGGACAATGGAAATGTATCTGCCAACAACTGACCGTTCACCAGCAACAGATAAAGGCTATCCTCGCTGTAACCACGAACATCAATACTTTAAATTTTGGGTGCTTTTCCGTTATTTACTAACAATAGTTTAATGGTCGATTTTCCACCTCAGAAAATATATATAATATTAAATCTTCATTTACTTCTCCTCGCTTAGCATGGATGGTAGTAGTACTACACTACCCTGGCTGGTGGTAGTAGTACTACACTACCCCTGGCTGGTGGTAGTAGTACTACACTACCCCTGGCTGGTGGTAGTAGTACTACACTGCCCCTGGCTGGTGGCAGTAGTACTACACTACTCTGGCTGGTGGTAGTAGTACTACACTACCCCTGGCTGGTGGTAGTAGTACTACACTGCCCCTGGCTGGTGGCAGTAGTACTACACTACTCTGGCTGGTGGTAGTAGTACTACACTACTCTGGCTGGTGGTAGTAGTACTATACTGCCCCTGGCTGGTGGTAGTAGTACTACACTACCCCTGGCTGGTGGCAGTAGTACTACACTACCCCTGGCTGGTGGTAGTAGTACTGCACTACCCCTGGCTGGTGGTACTAGTACTACACTACCCCTGGCTGGTGGTAGTAGTACTACACTACCTCTGGCTGGTGGTAGTAGTACTACACTACCCCTGGCTGGTGGCAGTAGTACTACACTACCCCTGGCTGGTGGCAGTAGTACTACACTACCCCTGGCTGGTGGTAGTAGTACTACACTACCCCTGGCTGGTGGTAGTAGTACTACACTACCCCTGGCTGGTGGTAGTAGTACTACACTACCCTGGTTGGTGGTAGTAGTACTACACTACCCCTGGCTGGTGGTAGTAGTACTACACTACCCTGGTTGGTGGTAGTAGTACTACACTACCCCTGGCTGGTGATAGTAGTACTGCACTACCCCTGGCTGGTGGTAGTAGAACTACACTACCCCTGGCTGGTGGTAGTAGTACTACACTACCCCTGGCTGGTGGTAGTAGTACTACACTACCCCTGGCTGGTGGTAGTAGTACTGCACTACCCCTGGCTGGTGGTAGTAGAACTACACTACCCCTGGCTGGTGGTAGTAGTACTACACTACCCTGGCTGGTGGTAGTAGTACTACACTACCCCTGGCTGGTGGTAGTAGTACTACACTACCCTGGTTGGTGGTAGTAGTACTACACTACCCCTGGCTGGTGATAGTAGTACTGCACTACCCCTGGCTGGTGGGAGTAGAACTACACTACCCCTGGCTGGTGGTAGTAGTACTACACTACCCTGGCTGGTGGTAGTAGTACTACACTACCCTGGCTGGTGGTAGTAGTACTACACTACCCTGGTTGGTGGTAGTAGTACTACACTACCCCTGGCTGGTGATAGTAGTACTGCACTACCCTGGCTGGTGGGAGTAGAACTACACTACCCTGGCTGGTGGTAGTAGTACTACACTACCCCTGGCTGGTGGCAGTTGTACTACACCACCCCTGTCTGGTGGTAGTAGTACTACACTACCCTGGCTGGTGGCAGTAGTACTACACTACCCTGGCTGGTGGTAGTAATACTACACTACCTGGCTGGTGGTAATAGTACTACACTACCCCTGGCTGGTGGTAGTAGTACTACACTACCCCTGGCTGGTGGTAGTAGTAATACATTATCCCTGGCTGGTGGTAGTAGTACTACACTACCCCTGGGTGGTGGTAGTAGTACTACACTACCCTGGCTGGTGGCAGTAGTACTACACTACCCTGGCTGGTGGCAGTAGTACTACACTACCCTGGCTGGTGGAAGTAGTACTACACTACCCTGGGTGGTGGTAGTAGTACTACACTACCCTGGCTGGTGGTAGTAGTACTACACTACCCTGGCTGGTGGTAGTAGTACTACACTACCCCTGGCTGGTGGTAGTACTACTACACTACCCCTGGCTGGTGGCAGTAGTACTACATTATCCCTGGCTGGTGGTAGTAGTACTACACTACCCTGGGTGGTGGTAGTAGTACTACACTACCCTGGCTGGTGGTAGTAGTACTACACTACCCTGGCTGGTGGCAGTAGTACTACACTACCCTGGCTGGTGGCAGTAGTACTACACTACCCCTGGCAGATAAATATATTGAAACGTGGAGTTTTAAGTTTTCCGTGGTCTCGTTGTTACCCACTGTCACCACTCCATTTTCTGCAGGGGTTCTCATGAAGCACCAGTAGACAGTCAGCATCATTATCGAGATGCTACACTAGTACTACACTACCCTGGCTGGTGGTAGTAGTACTACACTACCCCTGGCTGGTGGTAGTAGTACTACACTACCCTGGTTGGTGGTAGTAGTACTACACTACCCCTGGCTGGTGATAGTAGTACTGCACTACCCCTGGCTGGTGGGAGTAGAACTACACTACCCCTGGCTGGTGGTAGTAGTACTACACTACCCTGGCTGGTGGTAGTAGTACTACACTACCCCTGGCTGGTGGTAGTAGTACTACACTACCCTGGTTGGTGGTAGTAGTACTACACTACCCCTGGCTGGTGATAGTAGTACTGCACTACCCCTGGCTGGTGGGAGTAGAACTACACTACCCCTGGCTGGTGGTAGTAGTACTACACTACCCCTGGCTGGTGGCAGTTGTACTACACCACCCCTGTCTGGTGGTAGTAGTACTACACTACCCTGGCTGGTGGCAGTAGTACTACACTACCCTGGCTGGTGGTAGTAATACTACACTACCCTGGCTGGTGGTAATAGTACTACACTACCCCTGGCTGGTGGTAGTAGTACTACACTACCCCTGGCTGGTGGTAGTAGTACTACATTATCCCTGGCTGGTGGTAGTAGTACTACACTACCCTGGGTGGTGGTAGTAGTACTACACTACCCTGGCTGGTGGCAGTAGTACTACACTACCCTGGCTGGTGGCAGTAGTACTACACTACCCTGGCTGGTGGAAGTAGTACTACATTATCCCTGGCTAGTGGTAGTAGTACTACACTACCCTGGGTGGTGGTAGTAGTACTACACTACCCTGGCTGGTGGCAGTAGTACTACACTACCCTGGCTGGTGGCAGTAGTACTACACTACCCTGGCTGGTGGTAGTAGTACTACACTACCCCTGGCTGGTGGTAGTAGTACTACACTACCCTGGTTGGTGGTAGTAGTACTACACTACCCCTGGCTGGTGATAGTAGTACTGCACTACCCCTGGCTGGTGGGAGTAGAACTACACTACCCCTGGCTGGTGGTAGTAGTACTACACTACCCTGGCTGGTGGTAGTAGTACTACACTACCCCTGGCTGGTGGTAGTAGTACTACACTACCCTGGGCTTGGTAGTAGTAGTACTACACTACCCCTGGCTGGTGGAAGTAGTACTACACTACCCCTGGCTGGTGGCAGTAGTACTACAATACCCCTGGCTGGTGGCAGTAGTACTACACTACCCCTGGCTGGTGGTAATAGGACTACACTACCCTGATTCTTGGTAGTAGTACTACACTACCCTGGCTGGTGGCAGTAGTACTACACTACCTTTGGCTGGTGGCAGTAGTACTACACTACCCCTGGCTGGTGGTAATAGGACTACACTACCCCTGGCTGGTGGTAGTAGTACTACACTACCCTGGCTGGTGGTAGTAGTACTACACTACCCCTGGCTGGTGGTAGTAGTACTACACTACCCTGGGTGGTGGTAGTAGTACTACACTACCCTGGCTGGTGGCAGTAGTACTACACTACCCTGGCTGGTGGCAGTAGTACTACACTACCCTGGCTGGTGGAAGTAGTACTACACTACCCTGGGTGGTGGTAGTAGTACTACACTACCCTGGCTGGTGGTAGTAGTACTACACTACCCCTGGCTGGTGGTAGTAGTACTACACTACCCCTGGCTGGTGGTAGTACTACTACACTACCCCCTGGCTGGTGGCAGTAGTACTACATTATCCTGGCTGGTGGTAGTAGTACTACACTACCCCTGGGTGGTGGTAGTAGTACTACACTACCCCTGGCTGGTGGCAGTAGTACTACACTACCCTACCCCTGGCTGGTGGCAGTAGTACTACACTACCCCTGGCTGGTGGTAGTAGTACTACACTACCCTGGGCAGATAAACCTGTTGAAACGTGGAGTTTTAAGTTTTCCGTGGTTTCGTTGTGACCCACTGTCACCACTCCATTTTCTGCAGGGGTTCTCATGAAGCACCAGTTGCTAGTCACCATCATTATCGAGATGCTACACTAAAAATGTTTTTGCCTGATCTAACTTTTCAGTCTAACAGTTGTGTAGATATAATCAACGTTTAAAGTTAATTCGAATAGCATCGTATAAAATTTAGTTAGTTAAAGTTAACTCTTATTATATAAATTAGCCAAATTTCCGTATGACATCGTAATGATTTCCGCCACAATGAAATGTACACATTGATCCAGGCGATGATGTGCGCGACAAACAGTGGCGCTACAGCACGAGCCAGGATAAACGAGGCTACGTTTCAACGGGGTAATCTGCCAGGGGTAATGTTGTACTCGACAGTCCACCTGGCGAGAGGATGCGCTGACATAGAATTGCCGCTGTATGGCTATTAGCTAATGCCGTTGCTATTAGCTAATGCCGTTGTATATCTATTAGCTATACCGTTGCTTTGTTTCGCTGCAGGCCCCAGCGAACCCGGAACCAATCAACAAGATCTACCTCGATCACGTGTATTCGGCGTAGAAGAACGACTACGTCCTTACGATGCGCATGCTATGTTCAATTACGACACTGGTGTTATGTAATTTATACCATCCTTCATTGTGGCCATAAAGAGACATACATGACAATTGATACCTTATCACGTGAGACTCAGTGCAATATTATTTCATGTAATAATTTCGCTGTAGCTAATCTGCAAATCCATGTATATTTGAACGCAATGCTTATATGACTTAACCTGAACATAGATTGTGTGTATGTTGCGCAAAGGGCTGCGGGCGCCGTATTTATTAATGTTCCACGAGTACCCTATAACTGTCTAAATTATTATTGTGCGAGAATAATTATTGTTTAAGTGTTGTACACTTTCAGTGACTCCACACAGAGCAGTATTGTAGTTTAGCAACATAAACGTAAGTTTAATTAAATTAAATTAATGCATATATCCCGCAGTTACTGTGTATTGTCTCTTTCCCGCCTAATTTTTCATTACCGGTAAGTAGTTAATAGGAGGTTTAGCTGGGACGGGAACAAAATGACATCACAAGTTACGTGACTTGCGCGTGCGCATTGGCACCGTTGAATATACTGGCCGCTGATTTATTTACCTCCCACAAACTTGACACTCAGTGGTGCCACTGCAACAACTTTGCATTTGATTTCATTTGATGAACCCCTAACGTTTTTAAAAAAAGTATCCCAATTTCAGTTGCGAATAATTGTATATATAATTGTGCACTGAAAATATATCTAGATACACGATGACGTCCTTTTGTTGTATGGAACTATTTTACGCCGCTCAAGTGCACAAAACTCGTAAACAACAATTGCGTTGCCAAGACGTCAATACGTTTATACAACTCCGCAACTGTTCATTTTGTATTGATATTGATAATCAAGTTGTGGCAGTAGTGGTATGATGACTAGCGCCGCTGGCGGGGAGTGTGTTTGACCAATTTTCCTCCCAAGGAGCACCAAACTCCTAGCGAACAACTATCAAATAGTTTGACCAGTTTTCTATAGTTACCACAAACGTGTCCTCTCTTCCCCTCTCTCTGTCTGTCTGTTTGTCTGTCTGTCTGTCTGTCGCTCCCTCCCTCCCTCCCTCCCTCCCTCCCTCCCTCCCTCCCTCCCTCCCTCCCTCCCTCCCTCCCCCTCCCTCCCTCCCTCCCTCCCTCCCTCCCTCCCCCTCCCTCCCTCTCTCCCTCCCTCCCTCCCTCCCTCCCTCCCTCCCTCCCTCCCTAATTCCCTCCCTCCCTCTCTCTCTCTCTCTCTGTTTTCCTCCTAATGAGCGTCCCTAACAGCTCTAACGTAACCTTCAAACATAACACTTTGACCTGTTTTTATCTGAAAAAGCGCCCCTAACATTCAACTCCGTCAGTTTGGTCCTACATTCGCTTCCATCTGCTAGCATCTTCATATACTTCTGTAAAGTAGCGAAGCAACGGAGCAGGGAAGTAGAGAAGCAACGAAGCAGCGATAACAAATTGAATAGCCAAATACACAAGATAGGGAAGGCGAGCTATACTTAACCAGCCCACAATGAGCATTTTAATCAGGGTCCCTCCGACCAGGTTAACGATAACTCGATGACAGACCAAACGCCGCCACAGCAACGACAATTCGCCTCTCCCGTCCCACTGTGAGAGGTGAAGTGGATGTGGAGGAGTGTTCAGAACCAGTACTAATCCAACTGTTTACAACTTGACCTGGATCGTTTAGGAACTGCTTAATCCGTTTTGTTTTGATGCGCTGCTGAGCTTGGGTTTCCCAAACATTTTAGCGCAATATAAGTATTTAATATTGTTTTGTATACGATCGCATTATCGTGGTCGGATGCACAATTCGGGTTCCCTTCAGTCATCCACACCGAAGAAGAGCCCGCAATCATACAATCGTGGTCATAGACACACACCAGTTTGGTACCAGGGACCACGGGCCACACCTTCGTGGTCGGACACACAATTCAAATACCCACTATTCATTGACACCGACTACTGTGGCGCCACCTGGTGCAGCAATCAAGCCCGCAGCAAAGGCGCTTGATGGGACATCAGGGGCGGCTACGACATAACGTGCACAGTCTAGCCAAACGCACAGTGTAGCACAAATAGGTGACAATATCAAGCCTGCGTCTAAGCCTGCAAAAAACAACATTATGTGTCACGTGCATTGCAAAGATACAGACTAGACACAGTGCAATACTTGTAAGTGAGACGCGGTAGTGTAGTGGTTATATTTGAAATGTCTGCAGCAAGATCGCAACGTACCGATATACCCAGGTCACGTTGTCCAGTTTGTTGTTTGCTACAATGTAAGGAATCTGGATGGACAGAATACGTTCTGTGAGATGGGGATAATCGCAGCTGTGACACCTGGAACCAAACGACAGATATATGTGCCGAGGTGTTCTGCAACAGCTGCATATGTGGTTGCTGCAGGAAAGATTGGCATACATTTCTACAAGGGAACTAGCAGTGAACATTTGCCAGTGGTTTATAAGAAACTCCGGAACTTTCGATAGAATGACCCAGCCCGGAATCTAAACCTACTGTGGAAGGTCGCACGTCCCATCCGTTCGCCCAGGCACGGGTGGTCGAGAACGATGCAGGCTGTCAATCAGGGTACTTACCCAGGGAAATCGTCAGTTACTTTTTTGCCAGTGATGACATAAATGCGAATGACATGAGTTGTGTCTATTCAACAATGAGATTTGTGGCAGCAGAAAGTAGGCGACAGCATCTGAAGCCTATTCTCACATTTTACCAGCCTTTATGGTGGAAGACCCAGTTAATCATTGCCAACGAACCAAGTGATAACGAATTGTGCTCCATTGTCCTGCGTCTTGGTGGATTCCACACAGAGATGAGTTTGGTTGCATAGGCAATGTTGAGACGGTAGAGAGTCAGATGGAAACAGAGACAAGCACAGGTATTTGATGTCGTCCTTCCAGACTGAAAACAGAAAGCTGACACCAATTAAATTCACATCACGTTACTACCCAGCTTATCCACAAAGACACTTCAAACGCCAGGAATTATGGTGGACGTACTCGCATTCGTACAAACATAATCGTATATGATTTGTTAAAAAATCTAAGAAATTTCTATATATTTTTTTATTATTTTAAACTAGTATTTAGATCAAACGAGATTTGGCTTCATCGGCGGTTGACGCCTATCACATACTATCGTGTATGTCGTTTCCGGCGGCCTCTGGGAATTACATAGTGGAGCAATTTCTAGCAATAGTACACACATCAGGGTTACCCCTCCCCTACTTTAAAATATAGACTTCCGCGGTCAAAATGTGCAGGACAGTGGCTATTTGGGGAGGGGGATTGGCCCCCTTTGGTTGAACAGTTTTAATATTTTTTCGTCTGTGACTTGTCGCATCGCTGCTGACTAAGCATACCCACCCATTTGGCTTCCACCTTAACGATATCCTAAATAAGCCTCTGGTGTAGGACCCAGTGGTCTTTTCAACTCAGCAAGGGTGATGCCCATTTACATAATGAACAGTAAATTGGAAGCCAGTAACTACAGACAAGTATCTATGCTGAATACAATCTCGAAACTATTTGAGATGATCGTATATGAACAGCTGGATGAATACCTCCAAACTCATCAGCTCCTAATTGTACTCTAATCTGGTTTTATATCCGACACGTGCTTTGTACATTTCAAGGTTTCTTAAAACGGGAAAGGCAAATGAATTTATGCAACTTACCAGATGCATAACACATTATGAAATAACCAAGGCATGTCTTTGTGAAACTTGCCCTGGGTGTATGAGACAGTGTCTGAACTATTCTGGCCAAATAAAATTGATTACTCTGCCCTAGCCAACCAATCACGTCATAGCGGAAACCAGTTCAAACCGGAGCCAACAGCTTGACACTTTCGCTTGTGCTCCAGTCTCCATAGTGAAGTTGTGAGAAATTGTTTCTTACACTTACAAATAATGAGCATTTGTAAGGCTAGATATAAGCTTTTTATAGTTTGCCCATATCTTAACCCAGTTTTTATCTATTTTGTTTAAAAAAAATATTAGTACAGGGTGCAGATATAATATGGTTGGACAAGGAATTCCATACATCCACCACCCTTTGACGGTAAAATCGGCGTCTGCATAGCTTCACACATTGTTGTTTGTTTAATTTTACTGTGGCCTCTGAGGTTATTTAGAGTTATGTTAAAAAAACTTATATGGGTCTATGTTCTCTTCCCCAGTTAACAACTTAAAAGTTTCAATCTCCTCGTAATCTCTGTTCTTCAAGTTTATAAAGTTTTAGTTGTGTCAATCTTTCCTTATTTGTAAATTCCTTTAATCCTATTACCACTTGTGTTGCCCTACGTTGTATTTTCTCAAGCATTATAATATCTTTTGCATAATAAGGTGACTATGCCTGTACGCAATATTCTAGATGTCGTCTAATATATGTATTATAAACAATGTTCAACGTTTCTATGTCAAAGTGAATAAAATTTAATGCTCTCTTTATAGAACGCCAAAAAAACACCATATCTTGTTGGGTTGCTACAACAACTTGTTTTTCTTTTTTCAAATTATTTGAAATCCAGACACCTAGATCGTTCTCTTGAACTGTTTCTGCTATTATTATTTTCGGTTGTCATGGTGTACTGAACTTTTCGATTATCTTTGCCTATGTGCATCCTTTTACATTAACTTGTGTTGAACGTTAGGCACCATCAGTTACTCCACTCATTTAATATCTAAATCAGCTTGTAAGATTTCACAGTCAGGTTTGTTTTTTAATGTTATTATCATAATTCGCATTTTTCTATCTGATAGAAATCAGCTATCCATTCTAAAATTTTACCTCATATTCCATAGGCAGATAGTTTCTGCAACAACCTCTTTTTTGGGACTTTGTCAAACGCTTTTTGAAAATCCAACCAAATTACATCAACACCATGTCCCTGATCCACATCTTTCAAAAGTTTCTAACAAATCTCAAAATACTTTTCATTTTACCAACCGTCGTTATGTGTTCAAATACGTTTGAGACTATACACTTCGATCTAGGTCTACTCAATTGCAGGAGGAAGATCGCCTCAACATTCGTTTCAGCTGAGTATCGTTTCATTTGTTATTATATCTTCGGATGCCTCGTGGTCAATTTGCCTTTGTTACGTAATACTTTAAAACTTCCCGCAATCAGCCATTCAATATGTATGCGGCGAAGTCAGATCTAGACGTACTGGTAGGCCGACTAGGGCATAGCCACGCCTATTGGTTGGGCGCGTTCGTATAATCTGCGTGTTTATTTGATGACTTAGAAAGACTAGGTCACACATGTACGATACGATTTATGGGTCGAAGGGAAGCGTCCATTAAGACATTCCAAGAACCGGCGACCATGACCCGGATTTCTGCCCGCATCTCCGACATAGTGATTACCCTTCTTGAAGGTAACGATCTAGATGGGAAGTTTTCCCCTCCGCCAGGGGTCGCAGCTATGTAGCTTGGGTGACGAATTGTTGACACTGTGGGTTATGTCTGCCAGGTATGTCTGCCATATTGAGTACCGTAGGAAATGGCGCCATTTTGATTTTGAGACTGGAACGGCTCGCGTTGCTTCCGCTAATGCTGCTGTACAGTCTGAATGTGGGGGGGGGGGGAGGGCGACGTTGTCTGTTTTTCTTGAGTCATAAGTACATGTGCAACAGCCCGGCGACGGTCTTCCGCCCAGATGGCGTGCATTTATCTGACATCGAACATTTCCGTTTGTTCCTCAGCATTCGAGGGCAATCTTCAGAGCCGTAAGCCGGGTTGTCCAACAGCTGACTAACGCCTAAGTCGCCAGACTAGTCACCAGGTCCGCTGAACTCAAGCCAATTTATTTTCCGTTTAATTTTCACTAGTTGCGCAATTTAACTTAATTAACGATAGTTGTCTAGACTGTTGAATTCATCTCTTGCCACGTGACTCTTGGTTGTTTGTATGTCACCCGTGGGCGGTGTTCCCCTAATTTGTGTGATGACACTGAAACGTTTATATGTCACCATGGGCGGTGTTCCCCTGCATGACTGTGATAACAATTTAGTGTTCATGTCATCACGGGCAGTATTCAGTTTAATAATGATATTGACACTTTGATGTTCCTACTGTGGGCAGTGATCCCACAATGGACAGTGGTGACACTTTAGTCTTTACATGTTATTGTGGGCGGTGTTCCCTAAATAAATGTGGTGACACTTTAATGTCTATATGTCACTGTGGAAGTTGTTCTCTTAAATGATGATGATTACAATTTCGAGTTTTTGTCATCAGGTGCATTGTTCGACTTCATAATAACAATAATATTGAAACTTTGGTGTTGCTATTGTGGGCAGTGACCCAGTGTTTGACTGTGATGACAATTTTGTGTTGATATGCTATCGTGGGCGGTGACGTGACCCCTTAATTAAAAATGTGTTGATTTACTATCGTGGCCAGTGACCCCTTAACTAACTGATGGCAATGTTGCGTTACATGCAATCGTGGGCGGCTAAAAAATTACATTTCTATGGTGTGCGTGGTGTTGCACTTAAATGGATACTGAGTTATTTAGAAAATAGACAACAATTTGTTAATTCCGCAGGGCTCTATTTTAGGTCCAAAGTTGTTTATTATGTACATCAATGACATTTGTAAAGTATCAAAAGTGTTTACATTTAGTATATTCGCTGATGATACAAATTTATTGTGTTGTCATAGTGACTTAAACGAACTTGTTCGAATGATAAATGCTCGATTGGATCAACTCCAGGTTTTGTGTAAATCGATTGTCTCTTAATGTAAGGAAAACTAATTACATGTTTTTTTTAATCGCAAATTGACTGTTGATATTTCTATTAAAATAAATAAAGAAACACTAAATAGAGTACATATCATTAAAAGCTTGGGTGTTATGATTGATGATAAATTAAACTGAAAAAAATCATATTTGCTTAGTAAAATAAAACATTTCACAGAGCTGTGCAATTATGTACAGAGCAGTACAAACATACGTGGTACGCATATTTTGTACTGCTCACTTTTCTTGACTTCTAATTATTATGTATTGTGCTGAAGTATGGGGCAACACATATGGGGCAACACATATGGGGCAACACATATGGGGCAACACATATGCAACACATATGCAACACATGTTCAATGTTTAGTTATATCACAGAAAAGGGTTATAAGGTTACTTTGTGGTGCCAAGAGACTGGACCATACAACTATGCTATTTTATAATCTGCACATTCTTAAAGTGTCATATATTGTGGAATTAAAAACTGAAACTGTTTGAAGCATTTAACAACTTATTACCCCTGAATGTACAGCAGTTTTTCAGCATATATGAATCAGTTTATTCAACCTGACAGGAATGTAATTTTCTACAAAAATATGCACGTACCAGTTTGAAAAGCATGTGTATATCTGTTAAAGGAGTAAAACTGTGGAATGCCCTCGATAATTCACTGATTAGTTGAAGAAGCGTTCATCAGTTCAAGAAGTATTATACATACAAAGTATTGAATATATATGTGCTAAGTTCTTAAACATTTCTTGTAGAAAATTAGTAATTTCAGTTATTGTGTTTATCATCTTAGTGTAAACTAAATTAATGATCAGTAGAATGTAAAAATATTACAAGTATTGTAGATTGTTATTTTATTTTGTTATTAAGGTTTTCCATTCATGTTCCAATATTTTCTTTTGTCCTGCTATGAACGTACATGTAAATTGTGTTGCTGCACTTTGAATCTTGACAATACTGGCACTCTAATGAATACAGTAGTTATACGTTCAATCAAGTATTTTATTCTAGATATGTTAAATTACTAAAAGGGTAAACATTATAAGTATTACACTTCTTTTTAATCTTTTTCGACAAATTCATTTAGTGTTATGTACTGTACGACTTATGCAAATGTGTTTTTGTTGAATAAATTCATTCATTCATTCATTCATATTAGATTTATTAAACAGCAACAAGGTAATCAGGTCCTTATGGCTGGACATAGAAAATAGGCTTTTCGGATTATTCCCGTATCGCCACTGGATCGATCACTCCTGGATTGCCAGTGAAGGTTAAGTTCTTCAAGGATGCTGTCCTTCCCATGGGGATCTCCAGCGCAATCTATGAATTCTTCAGTACCCCGTTGGAGTGGGTAGCAAAGTCCAAACTGGGGACGACAACAGTTGTCCGTGTTATTGACGATTTTCTGTTTCTTGCCCATTCTCGAGCTAAATACGAACAAGATGTACAAGCTTTTGTTAATCTTTGCTTCGAACTCGGGGTTCCCTTAGCACCAGTGAAAACAGTGATCCCGGCTAGTGTCATCACCTTTCTTGGCATTATACTAGATACAGTGCTTATGGAAGCCAGATGATAAGTTGGAGAAAGGTAAGACATTGCTGGAGGAATTTCAGAGAACTGCAGTCACGCATTGTCATACTGAATTTTGCATGTATATTTTTTGTGCCAGGAAGAGCTTTTCTAAGAAGGATAATGCATATGGCAGGAGGGGTCCAAAAACCCCATCACCACATCAGGTTGACTCGTCGGGCAAGGCTCGATCTACAGGTCGGAGTTCTTTTTCCAATTTAATGGCAGGTCCTTTTTAGATGATAACTTTCTGACAGGCGACCATTTGCACCTATGCACTGATGCTTCAGGAAGTATAGGCTTTGGGGCCATGTATGATGCCGAATGGTTCAATGAGCAGTGGCCTGTATCATGGCGTTCATACAGCATATCGGTTCTGGAGCTTTACCCTATAATGGCAGCAGTGATAGTGTGGGGTGGTAGATGGGCAAACAGAAGCGTCTATTTCTACACAGATAACGAGGCTCTTCTGCAAGGTATTGACAAGCCTCGTCTCGCAAGCCCCACATCTCGCGAGCCCCACATCATGGCCTTAATATGTCCATTCGTTTTAGCGTGCTTGCGTTTCAACATTAATTTCACCGCACGTCATATAATGTATGACGGTGATAGCATTCAGGGCCTATTTGTGTATCGGAGAAATGGTGCCCTGGTCGAGCAGCCTGGTGCCTTATACGTGTATCCTTTCGTCGTTGTTAGCACGACAAGGTCCGCAATCTCTGCAGGTGACAGGGGACATCCACCCGACAGCCTTTCTAGGGGAGTTTATTCAGATCAGAGGCCCGGTGCAGGACATTCGTTTTGCATACCCAGACGGCGTGCCTATGCTTCGATGTGTCCCCGAAACGGCTCCTCAGTTTTTGCGGGTACCAGTCTAGTTCATTTAAAGGTCACAGTTTTCACATTGGTGCAGCTACTGCAGCGGCTTTGCGGGGGGGGGTCAGATGCGCAAATTAGGGCAGCAGGCAGATGGGGTTCATATGCTTTTAGAAAGTATATCAGACTTGCTTAAACTGTTTTAGGACTTGGTGGGGTGGTCACAGGTTTGTGGGTGACCTTGTGGCGAAAAGGCCCCACCTGTTTGTAATTAAATGTGTGTATTGGTGGTGGAATGTCTGTATTCTTTGCATTACATGTTCATGACGACTTTTTGATGTATATATGTTATCGTCATGCTTGTAGGAATGTGGGCTCTGAGAAACTTGCCGGACGGGGCTGTACATGTGTTCAGTTCCTCCCTGGTTTGCTTTGAAGAGCTCACATTCCTCTTAATGTTCTTCCCAAAGCGGTTGCGTGATAAGCAGTCCACTTTGTAATAAACATCATTATTTTGCCTATTTCTCTGCGTTGATTATTGCATAAAGATAATTATATTGGTGTTCTGCTTTTTTATCTTCAAAAAGCTTTTGACACTTTTGACCACAGGATCATGACTAAAACAATTGGAATCTGTAGGACTTCAGAAATCTGCCATAGAAAGGTTTCAGTCGTATTTGCTAGCAATCAGAAGAAATTGGAGCTAGCAACACACTGGCATGCAACAAGCGTGAACTAGACCAATCACTTACGTAGGAGTGGCTGAAAACTAATTTAGTAACTCAAATGACAACCTAAAAACTTATTACAATATATTTTGGACTATAAAACTCATCACTGTTCTCCGGTAAAACAACAAATGCACATTTAGGCTACAGAATACATTTAGCAATGCCAACATAATGAACATGTGTAAACACATGTACGTGCATTATTAAACAGCAAGTGCTATACACCACGTGCGCGCCAAGCATTTTATTTCACAGTAGAGGACTCTCAATTTAAGGAATGTTGGGACTAAGTTAAACTTTTCCATATTTCCGATATTCCTTCAACCCAAGGGGACGTAAACAGTGCAGGCCAGAACGGGGATTTCAGGGTTGCTTCTTTTAAGCGTACACGTTCCTTACATCGGGGATAGTTACGACGAGAGAGGCAGTTGTATTGCACATCAATACTGCTTAACGCGCTTGGTTAATTTTAGGAAATATGTTGTTTCCTATGTTATTTTCCTGGGGGTACGTGCATATCGTTCTTGGGGGTACGTGCATAACGTTCCTGGGGGTACGTGCATAACGTTCTTGGGGGTACGTGCATAACGTTCTTGGGGGTACGTGCATAACGTTCTACTTAGAATAAAGCGCGCCACGAATTTTATTTTACTGTATTTGACTCTCAATATAAGGAACATGGTGGGACTAGGTCAAACTCTTCCATATGTCCGATACTCCTTCGATCCGTGAGTACATAAAACAGTGCAGGCCGGAACGTTGTTTTTCCTTTTAAGCGTACACGTTCCTTACATCGAGATTACTTACGGCGAGAGAGGACATTGTATTGCAAATTAATGCTTCGTGACTCGCTTGGTTATTTTTTTGAAGCGTTGTGCGTTGAAGTCGTGGCACAGAGGCAACGAACTGTGACGGCGAAATATTGATTTGAGAGCAAGACCGCACACGCCTGACACAACACTGCGACGCGACTGCAATAAACGTTCATTCTAGAAGTATGTCGTTGTCTTCCTCGGCAGCAGCGGCTGCCTCGGCAGCAGCGGAGCTTCTCCGAGTGACGTGCGACGTTCAATATGAAATAATCGAAAATACTAGGTGAGACAAGCCAAGCTATTATATGATTATATCCGTAAGTGTGCCGCAATGCTGGACGAGACGACATCGTGTATAGGCTTGTCGTCTTTCAAATTCTGGCGACATCTATTCGAAAATCGAATGTGTATATCGATTTTCAATGCATGCACTATTAAACTGTTGTTCTTTTTATTTCGATAATCCATATATATCCGCTAAAAGGTGTCGCTAATAATGTAATTAAATCGTATTTTCAGTAAAATTAATTTGATTTCGGTGTTATAATGTCAGTGTTCTCCAACAGGGAGATACCATTGGAGTGGAGGGAGAGGCCACTGCAAGCGGGATTATTGGATATTACCATCTCGGGATTTACATAGGGAAAGACGCCGAGGGTAACGGTCAGGTAATCGATTTCACCAACAATTCCGAAGTACGAAGAGTGCACCTGAATGTATTCGCCGGCAGCGGTAGTATTTACCGTGTCTGCTACATATCGGCACCCACGACTTATGCACCTGAAGTTATCGTGGCAAGAGCTGCAACAAGTTGGAAAGATCCTAAAGAATTTGACCCGTCGTACAATGTAGTTCTTAACAATTGTGAGCACTTTGTTACCTATTGCACGTTTGGGAGACGCTTTTCTCTTCAAGTTGCTAAAGATATGAAAACAGCTGCTTCGGCTGTCTCTGCCGTGTTCGCCGCTTCCGCTGCTTTCAGAAAATAATAGCGTGCGGGGTTTTAGAAGACCAGCTGAGCTGATGCCATATATAGCATGACTAACTATGTTGCCTTTGCTAAAAAGGCACAGGAAGTGGCCAGCACAACTTGATGTGTGGGTGTCTGTATATTGTCGAAGACGTGGACTCTATAAAATGTGGATTTTTCATTAGAAGTAAAGTGGCTTTGGACAGCCACAATATATAGATATTAAAAAAATTATTTATTAAAATATTGAACGCATTCGATAACCATGTTGCGTGCTTGATTATATTATGTGTAACCTTCGCATATCCGTTCAGTTTGCCTCAGTCAGCGACACCTATTCTTTGATAGCAATTGCCTGTGCTCACACACGTCTTTACCGTTGTGTATCAGTGCATGCAAGTTAACACAAAAATCTAATATCTATTCATGACGGAGACAAAGAATTGTGACGGCGAAATATTGATTCATGAGCTAGATCATACACGCTCAACGTACACAGAACACTCCGACGCGTCTGCAGTAAACGTTCATTCTAGAAGTGTTGTTGTTTTCCTCGGTAGCAGCGGCGGAATTTCTCCTGTTGACATGCGACATTCAATATGAAACATTGCAATCGGTTTACATCGATCCAAATTTTGATATTATTAAAATACTGTGAATGCCATTGTATACGATTTTAAAAATAGTTAGCATTACTTATGCCAAATGTCTGCAGTGCAAGAAACGGAGGTCAGGACGGTTAAAATAATAATTTAACAACTGGCTGACTGACCAGTGGCTACTTGCAAGTACAGGTGATGTTTCACATTATCAACACTTGTTGAACAAAAAGGCGTTCGCACTTCATGTGTTCATAACGTGAACTACATTAGCGTTGAGATGTTGTATGAGTTGTGTTCTGTGGTCGGTCGATGTCAGTCAAAGGGGCCAATCAGAGGTTAATAGTCTGAATGAGTTTTTAGCAAGATTGCCATCCACGACAAATACACATATGGCAAGTGGACAGGGAAGCCCTTGGCTTATCGAGACTCCAAATACGTACATCTATGCGTAACCTGCCCATCTGAAATATTTGTGAATTTCTGTTTAAACATTTACGCTGCTTACATTTACACAGTCTGTAGATAATGTGTTCCATTTATGTATTGTCCTCTGAGAATGAGTACTTTCTGAAATCCTATCTACACTGATACTTCAATAATGTTACCTCATATCTTCAAGTTCTACTCCGTCTGTTAACTGAGAAAAATATCGCTATTATTATGTTCGTACCCATTCAATATCTTAAAAACTTCAATTTGATCTCCTCTTAACCTCCTTATCTCAATGGTAGTTAAACCACTTTCTTTTAGGCGTTCTTCATAATGAACATATGTAAACACATGTACATGCATTATTAAACAGCAAGTTCTATACACCACGAGCGCGCCAAGCATTTTATTTCACAGTGGAAGATTCTTAATTTAAGGAATGTTGGGACTAGGTTAAACTTTTCCATATATCCGATATTCCTTCAACCTAAGGAGACGTAAACAATGCAGGCCAGAACGTGTATATCAGGGTTGCTTCTTTTAAGCGTACACGCTCCTTACATCGGGGATACTTACGACGAGAGAGGCAATTGTATTGCACATCAATGCTGCTTAACGCGCTTGGTTAATTTGTAGGAAATATGTTGTTTCTTATATAATTTTCCTGGGGCTACGTGCATAACGTTCATTGGGGGTACGTGCATAACGTTCTACTTAGAATAGAGCGCGCCATGAATTTTAATATACTGTATTTGACTTTCAATATAAGGAACATGGTGGGACTAGGTCAAACTCTTCCATATGTCCGATACTCATTCGATCCGTGAGTACATAAAACAGTACAGGCCGGAACGTTGTTGTTCCTTTGAAGCGTGCACGTTCCTTATATCGAGATTACTTACGGCGAGAGAGGACATTGTACTGCAAATTAATGCTTCATGACGCGCTTGGTTATTTTTTTGAAGCGTTGTGCGTTGAAGTCATGGCACAGAGGCAACGAACTGTGTCGGCGAAATATTGATTTGAGAGCTAGACCGTACACCTGACGGGTCTGCAATAAACGTTCATTCTAGAAGTATGTCGTTGTCTTCCTTGGCAGCAGCGGACCTTCTCCGGGTGACGTGCGACGTTCAATATGAAAAGTAATAATCGAAAATACTAGGTGAGACAAGCCAAGCTATTATATGATTATATCCGTAAGTGTGTCGCAATGCTGGGTGAGAAGACATTGTGTATAGGCTTGTCATCTCTCAAATTCTGGCGACATCTATTCGAAAATCGAATGTGTATATCGACTTTAAATGCTTGCACTATTAAACTGTTGTTCTTGTTTATTACAACTTGATGTGTGGGTGTGTGTAGATTGTCGAAGACGTGGACTCTATAAAATGTGGACTTTACATTAGAAGTAAAGTGGATTTGGACAGCCACAATATATCGATATTAAAAAATTATTTATTAAAATCTTGAACGCATTCGAAAACCATGTTGAGTGCTTGATTATATTATGTGTAACCTTCGCATATCCGTTCAGATTGCCTCAGCCAGCGACACCTATTCTTTGGTAGAAATTGCCTGTGCTCACACACTTCTTTACCGTTGTGCATCAGTGCATGCAAGTTAACACAAGAATCTAATATCTATTCATGGCGGAGACAAAGAATTGTGACGGCGAAGTGTTGATTTATGAGCAAGACCGTACACGCTCAACGTACACAGAACACTCCGACGCGTCTGCAGTAAACGTTCAACCTAGAAGTGTCGTTGTCTTCCTCGGCAGCAGCGGCGGAATTTCTCCGGGTGACATGCGACGTTCAATATGAAACGTTGCAATCGTTTTACATCGATCCAAATCTTGCTATTATTAAAATACTGTGAATGCCATTGTACACGATCTTTAAAATATGTGACATATGTGATATGTGAGGGAGTTAACATTACTTATGTCAAATGTCTGCAGTGCAGGAAAAGGGAGGAGAGGACGGTTAAAATAATAATTTAACAACTGGCTGACTGACCAGTGGCTACTTGCAAGTACAGATGATGTTTCACATTATCAACACTTGTTGAACAGAAAGGCATTGGCACTTCACGTGTTCATAACGTGAACTACATTAGCGTTGATATGTTGTATGGATTGTGCTCTGTGGTTGGTCGATGTCAGTCAAAGGGGCCAATCAGAGGTTAATAGTCTGAATGAGTTTTTAGCAAGATTGCCATCCACGACAAATACACAGATAACAAGTGGACACAGAAGCCCTTGGCTTATCGAGACTCCAACTATGTGCATCTATGCGTAACCCGCCCATCTGAAATATTTGTGAATTTCTTTTTAAACATTCACGCTGCTTGCATTTACACAGTCTGTAGTTAATGTGTTCCATTCATGTATTGTGCTCTGAGAATGAGTACTTTCTGATATCCTATCTACACTGATCCTTCAATAATGTTACCTCATGTCTTGTAGTTCTACCCCGTCTGTTATCTAAGAAAAATATCGCTATTATTATGTTCGTACCCATTCAATATCTTAAAAACTTCAATTTGATCTCCTCTTAATCTCCTTATCTCAGGGGTAGTTAAACCACTTTCTTTTAGGCGTTCTTCATAACTAAGATCTCTCAGTTTTGGAATCATGTTAATTACTCTCCTCTGTATGCGTTCATGGCCTACTCCATGGACCCAATCAATGGTCATCACACTCCCAAAAAGGCAACCTACAACCGGACAATAAGCCTCCTCAGCCACCCAAGTAGTCATGTTGAAGGTCATCCTTAACAGACTCAAGCCACAAACAGAGAACATCATCGCTGAAGAACAGGCCGGCTTTCGAGCAGGACACAGTAATACAGAGCAAATTTTCAACCTTAGAATCCTTTGCCGATAGTACTTGCAACACCAAGAAGATCTCTACCATGTCTTTATTGACTTCAAGAAGGCGTTCGACAGGGTATGGCATACAGCCTTATGGGCAACCATGAGGAAATACAACATTGTTGTCAACCTTGTTTGAGCCATAGAACATCTGTATGACAAGGCCCTCAGCGCAGTCCTTATTAATGGCACCCTGGGGGAATGGAGTCCGCCAGAGCTGCCTTCTACCACCCACTCTATTTAACATATTTTTAGAGAGGATCATGACTGACGCCCTTGAAGATCACATAAGAACAGTCAGCATCGGAGACAGGACAATAACAAATTTATGCTTTGCAGATGATATGGATGGCTTAGAAGGGGATTAACAGGAGCTAGCGGACTTCGTGAGCCGCCTCGACAATACATCTGCGTCGTACGGAATGGAAATTAGCGCTGAGAAAACCAAGCTAATGACCAACAACACCAATGGCATCAACAAGATCACAGTGAATGGACAAAGATTAGAAACAGTGTCCAAATTCAAGTACTTGGGTTCAGTTATCACAGATGAGGGATCCAAACCTGAGATCATTTCAAGGATTGCCCAGACAGCAGCAGCGATGACGAGACTGAAACCAATATGGAAAGAAAAAAACATCACCATTCGATCCAAAATCAGACTGATGCGATCACGTGTCATGTCAATATTTCTAAACGCATGCGAGACATGGACTATTACAGCCGAGCTGCAAAGAAGAGTACAAACTATGGAAATGAAGTGCTATATGAAGATCCTTTGCATTTCATACAAGGACCATGCAACCAACAAAGAGGTCCAAAACAGAATCAAACAAGCCATCGGGCCTTATGAAGATCTCCTAACGGTAAAGAGACGATTGGTACGGGTACGTCTCACGAACATCCGGCATGTCAAAGACCATCCTGCTAGGCACCGTTAGGGGAGCAAGAAGACGAGGAAGACAGAGGAAGAGGTGGGAGGACAACATCAAAGAGTGGACAGGCTTGGACTTCTCAGAGACACAAAGACGACAGGAAGAAGTGGATACAGCTGGTTGGAAGGTCATCGATGGTGCCCCAACGACACTACAGGTTACGGGATTGAAGATGATGATGATGATGATTATGCATGCGTTCAAAGCGTATCTATATCCTTCTTACGATATGGTCTCCAAGTTTGTACACAGTATTCTAAATGAGGTGTAACCATTGCTTTATACAGAGGTACGATATCAGTGTGAATCATTGTCAACGCCACTGGGATGCAGACGAATACTGGTCAAAACTCTGCCATCAGCCAACAGTTAGTTGGAAATGAACTGTGATTGTTTTCGCGAGTGATGTGAGACCTTTGTTGAAACAGTGTAGGCACACAATTGGCAAAACACAAAATACCCCATCTGCGAGAATATCATGATATGTTTTAATGTATTAATGCCACATCAAATGATTGTAACTCTTTAGTCAGACTAATCTCATATGTGGCTTAGTGCAAATGTGCTGTTGAATTTGACAGTTGTCGTCTTCTTGCATATTGTCAAGAGACACCGTAGTTGCGGTACCTGCTATGTTATTGTCGTTCACAGTTTGTTGCAAAGTATCTTTGTGTAGTGCCCCTGTTCAGCAAAGCAAGTGTGTCGCAGCCAACATAATTATTATGACCAGTATGGCATTACATCTGGCCTTCAAGAGGTTAAATATATTGTCGTCCAGTTGTCTGTCAAAGGGGCCAATCAAAGTTTAATAAACTTCCAATGGCAACCAGAACCACGCAATGACTTATGACCGCTTCCATAACGATCCATGATCACCTGTATACATATTCAGTATTAGCGTCACACACGCGCACGCACACGCACACGCACACGCACACGCACACAAACAAGGACATGCACTTGCACACACGCACGCACGCACGCGCGCGCACACACACACACACACACCGCCGCCAAACAACTTCACTGCGCTACTTTCCTTTTGCCAGCATTGAGTGACACATCGGAAGGCAGCCCTGTGTCTATTTGTATTATTGCGTCACTTGGCAGTCAACGCAACAATATCGGTTTTCATGAGCTATTCAACGAATGGAATGAGTAATACATAAAGCGAAACAAAAATCATGGTTTTCGACCTATGCACTTGTAAGAGTTACTAAAACATAACCATTTGTAATTACAATGAAGGATATCACAGCAGTGCTGTGATATTCTTGATTGTAGTTGCAAGAGGTTAGTTTTTATTATCTCTTTTAGGTGCATAGCCCCAAAACCATGTATTTTGTTTTGCTTTAAATAGGAACCCACGGACTGCCATCATATGGGTGGGTGTTGAACCCGTTGTCGGGGTAAAATGTGGCTGGTCAGTAGTTGTAAGTGGAAGAGATGCAAAACACACTGCATGTTAGGATTCTATAAATTAAATTTAAAGTCCTGTTAAACCTAACTTTCTCTTCCAGTAAGCGAGTTACACGTATTTGCAAAGACAAGAACATTCAAGTGGCGCTTCGTTCGATGACGATTATCTTTGTTATGTAGGGATTGGGGGAGGGAAGCTAAAACAGTTAAACTATCTTTGGGGGAGGGAAGCTAAAACAGTTAAACTATCTTTTGTTGCAAGCATTTAATTATTTGTACATTCACACTCCGTGAGAGACGTCTTAAATCACACGTTACAGAGTTTCGATGTCGAGTGTTACCGAGTCTAAACCATTGCAGTACAGTGAGTGGTTTACTGTCGCTTAGTTACTGCCTTTGTGTGATTTGGTGGCGGGAGTCGTTAGTCATGGGTATTTCACATAATGTACAAAGACGATCATATCAGTTTATTATGACAAATGCAAACAAGCGATTCTTTTATTTATGCACAGTTCCCAAGTGTAAACCCAGCGTTTGTATGAAACACATATTGACTGCTCAGTTTTCTACTGCCACAAATTGTAGATCGTAGGATTTATAAGGGAACTGAGTCGATTCAGGATATTAATAAAATGTTCGTCCAGAATAGCGTTTAAAAGAAGTATTTTACATATTTATTAATTCTCCCCATGATAAACATGCTTATTAACAAGCTTCTGTTTTAAGATAGCTTTCAATTTTGCGGAAGTCAATGTCCAGTAGCGTTTCAGTCGTAAGTTCACATCACGTCCAGAACACAATACAGCCAAGAAACTAACATATACATATGAAACGTCACCACGATTTCTTGCGGAAACGAGATATTGCAGAATTCTGTATAATACTATTTACGCAGGCACGCAGGCACGCACGAAGGCACGCAGGCAGGCATGCACGCACGCACGAACGCACGCACGCACGCTCGCAAACACACACACTCAGACATAAGTCATACTTAAGTAGGAACCTACGGACTGCTATCTTGCTGGTGTGGCGTTGAACAGGTGTTGGGGGTAATTGGTCTGTCTTTCGTCTATCTGCTAAGAAAATGTCTCGCTCGAGAATGCCAACTGACAAATTTGTGTAGCTACTATATATAAATTAAGTATGGATGAAACAAAATTAAATTGTTTGACGTACATTCACTTCTACTGAAAATTCGCATAAAAGAAGTAGCTTGTCTATATATATATATATATATATATATATATATATATATATATATATATATATATATATATATATATATATATATATATATATATATATATATATATATATATATATATATATATATATATATATATATATATATATATATATATATATATATATATATATATATATATATATATATATATATATATATATATATATATATATTATAACTTCCTGGTTCAGTAACGAGACTTTCCCAGAGCTTCCGCTCTGTCACTTGGTATGTCGCTAACTTTGTTACCGCTCAACCTTATTCAGTATTAATAGAATACCAAACAGGTGCTGCCATGAAAGTTTCTCTCCATTTAATATAATAACCACAGACGGTTGAGTACACTTCGTCAGCTATTTAAGTTCGTGATGCATTAAGTGCTTACGTATATATATATATATATATATATATATATATATATATATATATATATATATATATATATATATACGCGCGTTTCATAGGATTGTTCGTAGGTGACTATTTTAAAGTCCAACCGCGCTATGATTATGGAATCGAGTAGAGTGTCACTGGTGGTGCACATGTAATTGTGATGAGCATGCTCGTATGCGCACAGAGTTAGTCAATACATACCAAACCCCGTTCCGAATTACATGCAAACGCAAGTCGAACTCACGGATCGCGTTTTTTGGGCAACTTGAAATGAGAACTTTTTCCCAAATGTGCAGTCGGTAGCGAAATGCTCGCAGTTATTTGTGATTACATCATATTGTCCAAAATCTTGGTGTCTAAAATGTGCCACTGCTCTTTCCACGACTACCGAAGGCTTGTATCTTTCCGGGGCATCTGTGTACCGGATGCGATATAAAGGACGCGTGTTGTCTTCTGTGAAAACCGTCAGGTGTATTCTTCGCACCATTGAATTGTTTACATAATCGATGACCTCTTGCCTCGGTCCTCCAAGGTAAATCCCGAGATGGTTATACTCCAGTAACCCGCCTGATGACCCGCCTGACGACCCGCCTGACGATACGCCTGACGACCCGCCTGACGGCCGACCTGACGTGCGACCTGACGACCCGCCTGACGACCCGCCTGACGATCCACTTGCACTTGATGATCCCTTGACGCCGATAGTATCTCCGGGTTTGAGAACACTGAAATGAAATCGAAACACATTTTGTACAAGTTAGTTTCGTTTTGATAGACAGCGACGAATGCTGCTGTTCGTATGACATGTATTACAATTAAAATGACATTTCTGAGCCCCGAATAATAAGGTCTGAACACAAAGCCTTAGAACACGGTTGGGAACCCCCGGCCCACGTGTATGTGATGCGTTTGTTCTTATATATGGTTGACGTGTGCAGAAATAGTTTTGTAAAGAAAGTAGACTGCTAGACATATTTCTGGCGAAACCTGGCGGATTAAAAAAATCTGAATCGAATGCTATATATTGATAAATGTTATATTGATGTATACGGCACTCTGCGTGAACAATTGGGTCATTGACAGGGTAAGGTTGCCGACCCCTACTTTGGAATGTAGCACCTGGGGGTTCTTTATTTCGACGCCAATTAGTATATAACCACACTGAATTTACTCCTCGACAGCTTTTCGCGTGTGTTTCTCGTTCTGACTAAATGATGAAATACGTATTTCTACAACTGACTGTAGTGAGTGGTTAAACTTACGTAAACCCGAAATGGATCCCCAAGCTCCCACGCTAGTTCTCGTTTTCTTACCTAGGATTTTTGATGATTACACTTTGTACGCCACAAGTTACCCGCTTAGACTCGGCCAGGGCGTCGCTGTAACGACTTGATCCATAAGCAGCTGACGAAGATAAACCACCTGATATAACAAACCCAGACATACTGTTGGAGAAACGATGTGGAATAACACTTCAGAATGTTCCAACGTGAACTGAACGCAGAGTCTACTGTCTCGCTCTGCAGTCAGCCATTCACTGACACACACACCGCCGTCACAAGACTTGGCTGCAGTGGTTTCGTTTTTGCTAAGCGTGATAGATAGAGGTGTATTTATATTACTGTGGTCGAGCCACGTCGCAGGACGTGCACACGATAAAAAGGGGTCAATCAAAAACTACAAAACGCCCTTTTCTCGGAAATGTGAGTGCGCTAACAAACATTATCTGTATCAATAGTGTTATATATGTTGTTCTATAACTAAGGCAACAGTGGGGCCAGGCAATTATAAGCGACGACAGATAATTGAAAACGTATTATTTTTGTATTATTTGACCCAGCTTGTAGAATATGTGTGGCATGAATTGCATATATTTATCACCATATGGCAATGTTGGATGATTAGCCTAGATCACGTGTTGGTTTCGTCAATTAAACTGTGCTACACACTTAGTAAAGTGTACTTACATTCTACTATGCCAGCGTACGAATATTAAATTTGCAGGTATCGTAACACAGGTTTTAAATTTAAGTACTTGTATATTCACCATCTGGCACAAAGTAGTTTTCCTTAAATATGCCCGGTAGATTCAAGAGGAGGAAAGTATTTCGTGGGCGGAAACAAAATTAGCAATCGTCAAGGAAATGCTCTCGACAGTATTTTCATGGCGCTTATCCTTTTGAATGCAGCGATCTACATCTTGCGGGAGAAGAAAGCTGAGCTGGGGAGTATAACATTGTACAATGTTCTCTTTACATTATTATATATGGTTTACCTTGGTTTGATTTGTATGTATTATAAAGAGTTACAATAAATTTGATTTGATTTGATTTGAAGTTTACCCAAACGCTGGTTATACAGAAATAAAAGACATAACGATAATTGAAGGTAATATATTTCATATGTCGTAAGCTTAGTATGGTTATATACTTTCCAGTCTATAATTGGCTTCGGAATAAATTTTCCACCATGTGCTACATTTTAATGGAGGGGCGGGCAACCTTTTCGTTCGATGGTCGAGTATGGATTTTAGAGTATAGAGGTGGCCGTATAAATGCGAATAACATTTATCAATATATAGCGCTCCGATTACAAGAGAAATCCTATAGGTTTCGCCAGAAATCTGTCTAGCTGTCTGCATTCTTTCCATGAAAGTTTCAAAAATAGTTGCTTCGACCACTGCAACTTTCGATTTCTTTCGATTTTATACTTTATGATGAATACAAGAAAATATTTTTTGCTCGTAAATAAAAAAAAATAACTAAGGGATACTGCCGTATGCCACCCAAAATCCAAAATTGAAAAAGGATCATCCGTGCAAACGTCGCATACAATGTCATCATGTGGTAAACAAGACTGAGCTTATTAGCCACTCGACACTGCCCCGCGCAAGTCTGGCTGTCTCGCTCTTAGTTGCCTCGCACATGCAGGATCGACCGCTCAACACCTTCGCACGCACGTACGCTAGCACGCTAGCACGCTAGCACGCTAGCACGCTCGCTACCACGCACCAGCTCATCAAAGTTAATAAAGCAAACATAGCAAACACATACAAAAGAAAGATACTATTTTTTTTACAGATATACAATAATCATTCCATTGAACGCATGTACACAATAGCAATGTTTGCTTGCCGTTTTGCTTCAGTTCACTTTTATTGAGAGAAGGGTTAGCAATGGTTTCCTCGGCCAACTCGCACAGTGTCATTGTTTACCACCAAAAGGACCGCTCACAGCCGGCACTGCTGTTGTGCACGATATTGATTAGTTTTGACAAAGCTTTGTAGTGGCAGCACAGAACAGAACGGAACGGAACAGAAGAGAACATAACAGAACGGAACGGAACACAACAGAAGAGAACAGAGCAGAACGGAAGAGAACTTAACGGAGTTTATTTTATTCGATCCAATAAGTCATGTGGAACCAATTAATATTGTAAGATGATCATGACAGTGGGTCTAGGAGAATCCTGCTGAGACCTGTGTCTGGTTTCTATAACAGGAGCCACCTATGAAAATGATCTGAACATGAGTATGTTGATTATCGCATTGAATATGTGTGTGATTCTCACGTGCGTGCGTGCGTGCGTGCGTGCGTGCGAGTATACTTCCCTGCCTATCAAAACGAAACTCATTTTGTACTAAATGTGTTTTGATTTAATTTCAGAGTACTCAAATCCGGAGATGCTATTGGCGTCGAGGGAAGCTCATCGACATCGTCACCAGTCGGATCATCAACTGGGATATTAGGGTATTACCATTTCTGCATTTGGATGACCGAATCAAGAGGTCATCCATTATGTAACCACTTCCGAAGTACGAAGAATCCGTCTGACTGTTTTCACAGGAAACGACACGCGCCCTTTGTATCGTATTCGGTACACGAACGTAGCGCCAGCATCCAGGCCTGCGGAAATCGTGGAAAGAGCAGTGACAAAGTTTGGAAATCAAGATTTTGAACAATATGATTTATTTAAGACTAACTGCGAGCATTTCGCTACCTACTGCATGTTTTGGAAACGCTTTTCAGTTCAGGTTGACAAGGCATGTGGTGTGTAGAGAAGAACGTTGTGTGTATACCACTATCGATCTAACGGGCAGTGACCACAAGTTCATTTGCCTCATCAATGATACTCTACTCCTGCATTATAGCCCAGCTGGCGCCACTGTAAAGTAATCACAGACAAACAATGCCTCGATGCGTGGTTTGACAGTGTAAGATAATACGCCGCAGAATCTAGGATGTGTGACTCATGCGAGGTAAAACGAAACTGGTGCAATCCAGTCGGGAGAAGGTTGTAATCGTGACAGTGAATGAGCAAGTCGATGGGTACATTTAACGGTTTGACGTATTATATACCAAAGGGATTACTGGGAAATATTGAATCGGACTTTGAACAGTTCTTATGTCCATTGCTGTTGTCGTCTTCAACAAAGATGTCTGGTTGTTGAAACGTAGATGTAACTGTAGACAAATACACCACAACAAGGGAATACATAATAAATACTATTAGTGTAAACTTCAATATGTTCTTGCGTCAGCACGAGGCCTATGTAACTTTTCAAGTCTACGACTTCGGTTTCTTGGCTGTAGAAATACCTATTTTACAGAGGTTGTGATTGGAACTGACGAATATAAGTTTACTGGACATCAACTGCAGTGTCATTGAAAGCGTTTTTAAAGAGGAATTGATTTCATAAACACGAACGTCATATGTCGAATTGAAAAGCCGCTTCATCAATCCAAAAACAGTTAAGGTGGTATCTTAAACATTCCTTTTGAAGTTATTCTTGCCACACATTCTACAACACTAATATTCTGAATCGTCAAAGAAATTACATCGACAGTACCATGGGGCTTACGTCTGGTTAAATGGAAGTATATACATTTTGCGGGAAAAGAAAACTGTTGCGTGACCTTGGCATCGGTGCCGTAGCTCAGCAGCGTCTCTATGTAGGCGCGATACGCGTACATGTTGGTCGAAGGGGTCACGAGCGTACCGTTCAGGTAGACGTCGACTTGACTGAACAGCGAATGCAGACAGTTATTGACTGGACCCACGGGATCGACCAAGTCGAGACCGTCCCCGTTGGCTCGCGTCACCTTCACCTGCACGTGTAGCATCGTGTTGGCGAGATCCAGGTAATCGTCTCCCGATCCAGGTATCAGGAATTATATCGGTCCACCCGAGACCAGAGAGGCCATGTGTTGATGTTCCACTACATGGTTGTCGACGATGCTGGTCTGAGTGAGGGGTATGTTAAAGAGATCCAGCTCGGTTTTGACCCCTTCGCACGACTGTCTATGTAAGAAAGCCATCGTTGTCGAATATGTCGGCGTCACGCTTCTTGGGCGTCTGTCTCCTGTGCCGTCTCGTCGCTGAAGTGACTCCTTTCCTAGCAGGCGCGCGTTTTGTACGTTTACGAGGTTGCACGCTAGGGGCCAAAAGGCCACGCATCAGACCCCTACCAGCATCCGTGACGCGTCGTTTGGCCGCTTTTTTATGCTCTGTCCGAACATGACGTCGTCGGCTGTGCGCACGCCGGTCTTCAACGCTCCCTTTCCCAATGCAACGGCACATCTCTTGATGAGTGGAATGGCGCTACGCAACAGACCTCCGATCAGACTGCCTAGTCCGTGACCTCGTTGATATTGGGCATCGGTGAAGTAGGGCAGTGCACCACCCGCCTGACGCGCGTAATACTCGTTTTAATTCATCTTCAGAATTGTCCGACCCTGCGCCGTCGAAAATGGAGTGTCACGGTCACCTTACCGTACTCGAATGGCACGAACCTTCCGGTGTCGTCTCTTATATTGATCTCGATCGACTTGAAGTGGGCGTACAAGAGAGGCACGTAGTGAATGTTAGTGAACCGATCATACTGAACCGATCATAGCGACGGATAAGGTACGGGCAAAAATGAGCTATATACAGAGATATCAATCAAAAAATGACGTTGCACCTGACACCGAGCACCCAGTTCACTGTACTTCACCGCTGTGCGCTGGCAAGAATGTTAGGATTCGACGAGACGGTGATAAGCAGTCCGTCAGCACACCCACCACTACCACTGCCGTCAGCAGAGGCACTACTGCTACGAGCACTACTCGAAGCGATAGCCAATGCGGACTAGCACGCGTACACCCACCCGAGTCTACGTAGACGGAGTATCGGTCGCACCCTGTCGGCCACCGTGGTTGCGCCACCCAAAGAGACTGCCGATGGTCCGTACTCCTTCCGTAAAGAGGCCGAAAACGTGGTGGACATGGATCAAGGGTTCGATACCATCTACGTCTACACTGACGTTGTGGAGTCTCGCATAGTCGGTGACAGTCTCGCACTTTGTTACGGTCCCTTCCGGTTGGCGGAAGTCACGGTGCCACGGTATATGATCGGTTCACTAACGTTCACTACGTGCCTCTCTTGTACTCCCACTTCAAGTCGATCGAGATCAATATAAGAGACGACACCGGAAGGTTCGTGCCATTCGAGTACGGTAAGGTGACCGTGACACTCCATTTTCGAAGGCGCAGGGTCGGACAATTCTGAAGATGAATTAAAACGAGTATTACGCGCGTCAGTATGTGAGTACTCTGAAATAATATCAAAACACATTTAGTACAAAATGAGTTTCGTTTTGATAGACAGGGAAGTATACTCGCACGCACGCACGCACGCACGCACGTGATAATCACACACATATACAATGTGATAATCAACATACTCATGTTCAGATCATTTTCATAGGTGGCTCCTGTTATAGAAACCAGACACAGGTCTCAGCAGGATTCTCCTAGACCCACTGTCGTGATCATCTTACAATATTAATTGGTTCCACATGACTTATTGGATCGAATAAAATAAACTCCGTTAAGTTCTCTTCCGTTCTGCTCTGTTCTCTTCTGTTGTGTTCCGATCCGTTCTGTTATGTTCTCTTCTGTTCCGTTCCGTTCTGTTCTGTGCTGCCACTACAAAGCTTTGTCAAAACTAATCAATATTTTCGTTTTAACCACGGTTGACTCACATTTCAAAACACTTTTATCACAAGTGAGTTTCGTCTTGATAGACAGGAAAGAATACATGCACGCACGCACGTACGCACGCACGCACGCACGCACGCACGCACGCACACACACACACACACAAAGTGATAATCACACACATATACAAAGTGATAATCATACACATATACAAAGTGATAATCACACATATATACAATGTGATAATCAACATATTCATGTTCAGATAATTTTCATAGGTGGCTCCTGTCATAGCTACCAGATATTGGTTTCTCCAAGAACCGCTGTCATGATCATCTTACAATATTAATTGATTATACATGACTTATTGGATCGAATAAAACAAACTCTGTTATGTTCCTTTCCGTTCCATTCCGTTCCGTTCTGTTCTGTTCTATTCTGTTCCGTTCTGTTCTGGGCTGTCACGACGAAGCGGACTTCGCCTACGCACCAATGTTTTGGTCACTTTGTCAAAACTAATAAATGTGTCTGTCATCATGCCCAGCAGCAGTGCTTGCTCTGAGTGGTCCTTTTGGTGGTAAACAATGACACTGTGCGAGTTGGGCGAGGAATCCATTGCTAACCCTTCTCTCAATAAAAGTGAACTGAAGCAAAACGGCAAGAAAACATTGCTATTATGTACAGGCGTTCAACGGAATGATTATGGTATATCTGTAAAAAATAGTATCTTTCTTTTGTATGTGTTTGCTATGTTTGCTTTATTAAATTTATGAGCTGGTGCGTGGTAGCGAGCGTGCTAGCGTGCTAGCGTGCTAGCGTGCGTGCGTGCGTGCGTGCGTGCGAAGGTGCTGAGCGGTCGATCCTGCATGTGCGAGGCAACCAAGAGCGAGACAGCCAGACTTGCGCGGGGCAGTGTCGAGTGGCTAATAAGCTCAGTCTTGTTTACCACATGATGACATTGTATGCGACGTTTGCACGGATGATCCTTTTTCAATTTTGGATTTTGGGTGGCATACGGCCGTATCCCTTATTTATTATTTTTATTTACGAGCAAAATAGTTTCTTGTATTCATCATAAAGTATAAAATCAAAAGAAATCGAAAGTTGCAGTGGTCGAAGCAACTATTTTTGAAACTTTCATGGAAAGAATGCAGACAGCTAGACAGATTTCTGGCGAAACCTATAGGATTTCTCTTGTAATCGGAGCGCTATATATTGATAAATGTTATTCGCATTTATACGGCCACCTCTATACTCTAAAATCCATACTCGACCATCGAACGAAAAGGTTGCCCGCCACTCCATTAAAATGTAGCACATGGTGGACAATTTATTCCGAAGCCAATTATAGACTGGAAAGTATATAACCATACTAAGCTTACGACATATGAAATATATTACCTTCAATTATCGTTATGTCTTTTATTTCTGTATAACCAGCGTTTGGGTAAACTTCAAATCAAATCAAATCAAATTTATTGTAACTCTTTATAATACATACAAATCAAACCAAGGTAAACCATATATAATAATGTAAAGAGAACATTGTACAATGTTATACTCCCCAGCTCAGCTTTCTTCTCCCGCAAGATGTAGATCGCTGCATTCAAAAGGATAAGCGCCATGAAAATACTGTCGAGAGCATTTCCTTGACGATTGCTAATTTTGTTTCCGCCCACGAAATACTTTCCTCCTCTTGAATCTACCGGGCATATTTAAGGAAAACTACTTTGTGTCAGATGGTGAATATACAAGTACTTAAATTCAAAACCTGTGTTACGATACCTGCAAATTTAATATTCGTACGCTGGCATAGTAGAATGTAAGTACACTTTACTAAGTGTGTAGCACAGTTTAATTGACGAAACCAACACGTGATCTAGGCTAATCATCCAACATTGCCATATGGTGATAAATATATGCAATTCATGCCACACATATTCTACAAGCTGGGTCAAATAATACAAAATAATACGTTTTCAATTATCTGTCGTCGCTTATAATTGCCTGGCCCCACTGTTGCCTTAGTTATAGAACAACATATATAACACTATTGATACAGATAATGTTTGTTAGCGCACTCACATTTCCGAGAAAAGGGCGTTTTGTAGTTTTTGATTGACCCCTTTTTATCGTGTGCACGTCCTGCGACGTGGCTCGACCACAGTAATATAAATACACCTCTATCTATCACGCTTAGCAAAAACGAAACCACTGCAGCCAAGTCTTGTGACGGCGGTGTGTGTGTCAGTGAATGACTGACTGCAGAGCGAGACAGTAGACTCTGCGTTCAGTTCACGTTGGAACATTCTGAAGTGTTATTCCACACCGTTTTCCAACAGTATGTCTGGGATTGTTGTATCAGGTGGTTTATCCGCCGCTGCCACTTCGTCAGCTGCTTATGGATCAAGTCGTTACAGCGACGCCCTGGCCGAGTCTAAGCGGGTAACCTGTGGCGTACAAAGTGTAATCATCAAAAATCCTAGGTAAGAAAACGAGAACTAGCGTGGGAGCTTGGAGATCCGTTTGGGGTTTACGTACGTTTAACCACTCACTACAGTCAGTTGTAGAAATACGTATTTCATCATTTGGTCATAACGAGAAACGCACGCGAAAAGCTGTCGAGGAGTAAATTCAGTGTGGTTATATACTAATTGGCGTCGAAATAAAGAACCCCCTGGTGCTACATTCCAAAGTAGGGGTCGGCAACCTTGCCCTGTCAATGACCCAATTGTTCATGCAGAGGGCCGTATACATCAGTATAACATTTATCAATATATAGCATTCGATTCAGATTTTTTTTAATCCGCCAGGTTTCGCCAGAAATAAGTCTAGCGGTATACTTTTTTACAAAAATATTGCTGCACACGTCAACCATATATAAGAACAAACGCATCACATACACGTGGGCCGGGGGTTCCCAACCGTGTTCTAAGGCTTTGTGTTCAGACCTTATTATTCGGGGCTCAGACACGTCATTTTAAGTGTAATACATGTCATACGAACAGCAGCATTCGTCGTTGTCTATCAAAACGAAACTAACTTGTACAAAATGTGTTTCGATTTCATTTCAGTGTTCTCAAACCCGGAGATACTATCGGCGTCAAGGGATCATCAAGTGCAAGTGGATCGTCATGCGGGTCGTCAGGCGGGTCATCAGGCGGGTTACTGGAGTATAAACATCTCGGGATTTACCTTGGAGGACCGAGGCAAGAGGTCATCGATTATGTCAACAATTCAATGGTGCGAAGAATCCACCTGACGGTTTTCACAGAAGACAACACGCGCCCTTTATATCGCATCCGGTACACAGATGCCCCGGAAAGATTCAAGCCTTCGGTAGTCATGAAAAGAGCCGTGGCACATTTTAGACACCAAGATTTTGGACAATTTGATGTAATCACAAATAACTGCGAGCATTTCGCTACCGACTGCACATTTGGGAAAAAGTTCTCATTTCAAGTTGCCCAAAAAACGCGATCGGTGAATTCGGCTTGCGTTTGCATGTAATTCGGAACGGGGTTTGGTATGTATTGACTAACTCTGTGCGCATACGAGCATGCTCATCACAATTACATGTGCACCACCAGTGACACTCTACTCGATTCCAGAATCATACCGCAGTTGGACTTTAAAATAGTCACCTACGAACAATCCTATGAAACGCGCGTATATAGGTTATAGGTAAGCACTTAATGCATCACGAACGTAAATAGCTGACGAAGTGTACTCCACCGTCTGTGGTTATTATATTAAATGGAGAGAAACTTTCATGGCAGCACCTGTTTGGTATTCTATTAATATTGAATAAGGTTGAGCGGTAATAAAGTTAGCGACATACCAAGTGACAGAGCGGAAGCTTTGGGAAAGTCTCGTTACTGTACCAGGAAGTTATAATATATATATATATATATATATATATATATATATATATATATATATATATATATATATATATATATATATATATATATATATATATATATATATATATATATATATAACAACTACTTCTCGAATTTTCATTTGAAATGAAGTTAACGAGTTTGTTTTTATATATGGTTGACGTGAGTAGCAATAGTTTTCTAAAGAAAGCAGAAGCTCTGGGAAAGTATATATATATATATATATATATATATATATATATATATATATATATATAGAGAGAGAGAGAGAGAGAGAGAGAGAGAGAGAGAGAGAGAGAGAGATAAGACAAATTCGTCAGTTGGCATTCTCGAGCGAGACATTTTGTTAGTAGATAGACGAAAGACAGACCAATTACCCCCAACACCTGTTCAACGCCACACCAGCAAGATAGTAGTCCGTACTTTCCTACTTAAGTATGACTTATGTCTGTGTGTGTGTGTGTGTGTTTGCGTGCGTTCGTGCGTGCGTGCGTGCCTTCGTGCGTGCCTGCGTGCCTGCGTAAATAGTATTATACAGAATTCAGCAATGTCTCGTTTCCGCAAGAAATCGTGGTAATGTTTCATATGTATATGTTAGTTTCTTGGCTGTATTGTGTTCTGGACGTGATGTGAACTTACGACTGAAACGCTACTGGACATTGACGTCCGCAAAATTGAAAGCTATCTTAAAACAGAAGCTTGTTAATAAGCATGTTTATCATGGGGAGAATTAATAAATATGTAAAATACTTCTTTTAAACGCTATTCTGGCTGAACATTTTATTAATATCCTGAATCGACACAGTTCCCTTATAAATCCTAGGATCTACAATTTGTGGCAGTAGAAAACTGAGCAGTCAATATGTGTTCCATACAAACGCTGGGTTTACACTTGGGAACTGTGCATAAATAAAAGAATCACTTGTTTGCATTTGTCATAATAAACTGATATGATCGTCTTTGTACATTACGTGCAATAGCCATGACTAACGACTCTCGCAACCAAATCACACAAAGGCAGTAACTAAGCGACAGTAAACCACTCACTGTACTGCAATGGTTTAGACTCGGTAACACTCGACATCGAAACTCTGTAACGTGTGATTTAAGACGTCTCTCACGGAGTGTGAATGTACAAATAATTAAATGCTTGCAACAAAAGATAGTTTAACTGTTTTAGCTTCCCACCCCCAATCCTTACATAACAAGGATAATCGTCATCGAACGAAGCGCCACTTGAATGTTGTTGTCTTTGCAAATACGTGTAACTCGCTTACTGGAAGAGAAAGTTAGGTTTAACAAGACTTTAAATTTAATTTATATAATCCTAACATGCAGTGTGTTTTGAAACTCTTCCACTTACAACTACTGACCAGCCACATTTTAACCCGACAACGGGTTCAACGCCACACCGATATGATGGCAGTCCGTGGGTTCCTATTTAAAGCGAAACAAAATATGTGGTTTTGGGGCTATGCACCTAAAAGAGATAATAAAAACTAACCTCTTGCAACTACAATCAAGAATATCACAGCACTGCTGTGATATCCTTCAATGTAGTTACAAATGGTCATGTTTTAGTAACTCTTACAAGTGCATAGGCCGAAAACCATGATTTTTGTTTCGCTTTATGTATGACTCATTCCATTCGTTGAATAGCTCATGAAAACCGATATTGTTGCGTTGACTTCCTGCCAAGTGACGCAATAATACAAATGCTGCCTTTCGATGTGTGACTCACTGCTGGTAAAACGAAAGTAGCGCAGTGAAGTCGTTTGGCGGCGGTGTGTGTGTGCGCGCGCGCGTGCGTGCGTGCGTGTGTGCATGTGCGTGTCCTTGTTTGTGTGCGTGTGCGTGTGCGTGTGCGTGCGCGTGTGTGACGCTAATACTGAATATAAATACAGGTGATCATGGATCGTTATGGAAGCGGTCATACGTCATTGCATGGTTCTGGTTGCCATTGGAAGTTTATTAACCTTTGATTGGCCCCTTTGACAGACAACTGGACGACAATATATTTAACCTCTTGAAGGCCAGATGTAATGCCATACTGGTCATAATAATTATGTTGGCTGCGACACACTTGCTTTGCTGAACAGGGGCACTACACAAAGATACTTTGCAACAAACTGTGAATGACAATAACATAGCAGGTACCGCAACTACGCAACTATCGCGAAAACAATCACGGTTCTTTTCCAACTAACTGTTGACTGATGGCAGAGTTTTGACCAGTATTCGTCTGCATCCCAGTGGCATTGACAATGATTCACACTGATATCGTACCTCTGTATAAAGCAATGGTTACGCCTCATTTAGAATACTGTGTACAAACTTGGAGACCATATCGTAAGAAGGATATATATACGCTTTGAACGCATACATAATAATCATCATCATCATCTTCAATCCCGTAACCTGTAGTGTCGTTGGGGCACCATCGATGACCTTTCAACCACCTGTATCCACTTCTTCCTGTCATCTGCCGCCCTTTGTGTCTCTGAGAAGTCCAGGCCAGTCCACGCTTTGATTTAGTCCTCCCACTTCTTCCTCTGTCTTCCTCGTCTTCTTGCTCCCCTAACGGTGCCTTGCAGGATGGTCTTTGTCATGCCGGATGTTCGTGAGATGTGCCCATACCAATCGTCTCTTTACCGTTAGATCTTCATAAGGCCCGGTTGCTTGTTTGATTTTGTAGTGGACCTCTTTGTTGGTTGCATGGTCCTTGTATGAAATGCAAAGGATCTTTATATAGCACCTCATTTCCAGAGTTTGTACTCTTCTTTGCAGCTCGGCTGTAATAGTCCATGTCTCGCAAGCGTTTAGAAATATTGACATGACACGTGATCGCATCAGTCTGATTTTGGATCGAATGGTGATGTTTTTTTCTTTCCATTTTGGTTTCAGTCTCGTCATCGCTGCTGCTGTCTGGGCAATCCTTGAAATGATCTCAGGTTTGGATCCCCCATATGTGATAACTGAACCCACGTACTTGAACTTGGACACTGTTTCTAATCTTTGTCCATTCACTGTGATCTTGTTGATGCCATTGGTGTTGTTGGTCATTAGCTTGGTTTTCTCAGCGCTAATTTCCATTCCGTACGACGCAGATGTATTGTGGAGGCGGCTCACGAAGTCCGCTAGCTCCTGTTAATCCCCTGCTAAGTCACCCATATCATCTGCAAAGCATAATTTATTTATTGTCCTGTCTCCTGACTGGTTCTTGTCTATTTCCAACACGGACTCGAACTCGGCGTAGGCGATGACGTTCACGGTGTTCAGCAGCGCGTTGCGGAAATGCAGCTCTATGCGCAGGTTGCCCTTTTGTACCAGATCATAGCAGGGGCCATCGCACTGGTCGGGGGTCAGATCAAAACCGAAGAATGGGTAGCCGTGCCGGTAGTCGCTGCGAGTCAGTCCGTTCCCCTCGTCCTGCCACATATTGCCGGTCGAGGAGAACAGGCTCATGTAACTCATGACGAAGAAGTCGTCTTCGAAATTCGGCTGAAAAGGTTCGGAGGGTATCTGTCGTCCGTCCACGTACACTGCGTGGAAGCTGATGGCGTTGTTCTTGGCGTGAAACGGATTCTTGGTGTACACACCGTTGTATGCGTCGTTATCGATGCAGCACAGCACCAGACGTTTCGGCAGGGTGCCGATGAACAGGTTCTAGTACGTATGTGACCGAGTGCCTGCAGGAATGGAGTACAGCTTGCAGTCGACGGACCGCATCGGGTATTTGACCGTGTTCTTCTCTAGAGCCTTGATGTGTGTCATCTGCACGGTCGGATTCAGGGTGGCCTTCTTTGCAAACAAGGTGGCATTGACGATGTTTATCTTGTAATCGGGGTTGTTCCCACCAGCCATGAGTGCAAAAAGCAGACTTACTACGTACCAGTCGCATCTTGACATCGACGCCGTTGATCAGGAATTTATCCTGCAGATAGCGATCTACGTGGAGACGGCCCATCAGGTCGACGACCCGACTCCTTACTATGTTCGCTCGTCGAGCCACGAACCCTTCGTTATCCGCGGGTTCCTCAACTATCTCGACGGCATCCACGTGAGTGGCCGTGTCCTTGTACCACAGCTAACTCGTCAGTTGCGTGACCTTGGCATCGGTACCGTAGCTCAGCAGCGTCTCTATGTAGGCATGATACGCATACGTGTTGGTCGAAGGGGTCACGAGCGTACCGTTCAGGTAGACGTCGACTTGACTGAACAGCGAATGCAGCCAGTTATTGACTGGACCCACGCGATCGACAAAGTCGAGATCGTCCCCACTGGCTCGCGTCACCTTCACGTGCACGTGTAGCATCGTGTTGGCGAGATCCAGGTAACCGTCTCCCGATTCAGGTGTCAGGAATTCTATCGGTCCACCCGAGTCCAGAGAGCCCATGGGTTGATGTTCCACTACATGGTTGTCGACGATGCTGGTCTGAGTGGGGGTATGGTAAAGAGATCCAGCTCTGTCTTGACCCCTTCGCACGACTGTCTATGTACGAAAGCCATCGTTGTCGAATATGTCGGCCTTACGTTTCTTGGGCGTCTGTCTCCTGTACCGTCTCATCGCTGAAGGGACTCCTTTCCTAGCAGGCTCGTGTTTTGTACGTTTACGAGGTCACACGCTAGGGGCCAAAAGGCCGCGCATCAGACCCCTACCAGCATCCGTGACGCGTCGTTTGGCCGCTTTTTATGC
The DNA here is from genome assembly GCA_033239005.1 of Lamellibrachia satsuma. Taxonomy (NCBI): domain Eukaryota; kingdom Metazoa; phylum Annelida; class Polychaeta; order Sabellida; family Siboglinidae; genus Lamellibrachia; species Lamellibrachia satsuma. Next base: position 884,106 of record BSQZ01000114.1, on the reverse strand, counting down.
TCTGTCCGGACATGACGTCGTCGGCTGTACGCACGCCGGTCTTCAACGCCCCCTTTCCCAATGCAACGGCACCTCTCTTGATGAGTGGCATGGCGCTGCGCGGCAGACCTCCGAACAGACTGCCTAGTCCGTGACCCCGCTGGTATTGGGCACCGGCGAAGTAGGGCGGCGCACCACCCGCCTGACGCGCGTAATACTCGTTGTAATTCATCTTCAGAACTGTCCGACCCTGCGCCGTCGAAAATGGAGTGTCATGGTCACCTTACCGTACTCGAACGGCACGAACCTTCCGGTGTCGTCTCTTATATTGATTTCAATTGACTTGAAGTGGGCGTACAACAGAGGCACGTAGTGAATGTTAGTGAACCGATCATATACCGTGGCACCGTAACTTCCGCCAACCGGAAGGGACCGTAATAAAGTGCGAGACTGTCACCGACTATGCGAAACTCCACAACGTCCGTGTAGACGTAGATGATATCGAACCCTTGATCCATGTCCACCACGTTTTCGGCCTCTTTACGGTAGGAGTACGGACCATCGGCAGTCTCTTTGGGTGACGCAACCACGGTTGCCGACGGTGTGCGACCGATACTCCGTCTACGTAGACTCGGGTGGGTGTCCGCGTGCTCGTCTGCATTGGCTATCGCTTCGAGTAGTGCTCGTGGCAGTAGTGCCTCTGCTGACGGCAGTGGTAGTAGTGGGTGTGCTGACGGACTGCTTATCACCGTCTTGTCGAATCCTAACATTCTTGCCAGCGCACAGCGGTGAAGTACAGTGAACTGGGTGCTCGGTGTCATGTGCAACGTCATTTTTTGAGTGATATCGCTGTATGTAGCTCATTTTTGCCCGTACCTTATCCGTCGCCATACTCTCCAATCCCTTGTTGACATGGTTCATCAACGTCATGTGAGATTTGTAATATCCATCACTTAACTGCGCTGTCGTTTGTCGACCCAAATCAATCGTCTCGTCAAGGAACAACCAGGTGTCTTTCGGTCCTATGTTGTACCACGTATTTGGGTACTGTTCTCTGCCAATCCGCACTCTTACTCGCCACTCAGATCGATACGTCGAGGCAAGTCCGCGATGTAATGGGCCAACGTTTTGTCGGGAGACATCTTAATGAAAGCGTTGCTAGGCAGTATCAAGTAGAAATCAGTCGCCATTGCGTCTGAACGTGGGATTGGGGAGCAGGTAACCCAACGAACTACTTAACAGGGCCGTCCACAGATTAGAATTCTCGTGACCTGTGGTCAGGTTGTAAATGCTTATCAGGATGACCGTGAACAAGACGAGGACCTGACACATAAAGAATATTTCCACTTCAGGAAACACGGTATGGAACATATGCCAATGAGTACTGTCCTCTTCGCACTGCGCGTCAGTACGGTCCTCTGCTGCTGCTACGTCCTCTTGTTCCTCCTCTTCTATGATGGTGGTGGTGGTGGTGAAGTCCCGTGTAGTCTTCATGTCATGTCATGAAGTGTCACCAGAAGTGCGGCTAGTCTTTATAGTGGAGTGGACGAGCGCATTGGCATCGATCCAGCTGTTGAATTTGTAGGGACAGCCCAACCATTTCACCAAAGCCTCCGTTCGTCTGCCTACCTTACAGCGCTGCAGTACCGATTCCACGCGGTACATTTTATCGGCGGGTACCGACACCTTCTGCAGTTCCATTTCGTAGAAGGTGCCGTCCAGCACTTCACCGAGATCGTCGATCAATTTGTACACGGGTGGATCGGAGGGATGAACCTCGTGTATCGTGAACATCTCTTCGCTCCAATTCGCCGCGTAGCCTTTTTCGAACTTACCCTTATACTTACTGATCTGACACACGCAACTTGGGCACGCCCTTACCTTCGTGACCGTACAGGCGCTGCCACACCTGTTCTTGATTCTGTGCACTTACCTGTGACGGAGCCATGCCTATGCTGCTGTGGGGGGGGGTGTTGTTGTACGACTGCACCAAGTCCTGGCGACGTTACCGACCAACTCCATGGGCAGGTTGATGGCTGCCATCCCATTGGATCGGTCTTTCTCTTACGCAACAGATCATTCACTTCCGGCAACCGTCACACCCTCGTGGATCAGTTCGCCGCCAGCGGTCCACGAGATATCTCTTTTGAGATGTTCCATCAAACGTCTGGCTCTGGCTGGCGTGGTCTTGGGAACGGTGTCCACGACGTCGGCCTCTATTACGCTAGTAGCAGGAGCTCCTACTGCTCCCTCCGCTCCCACCACCTCCGCCCCCACCACCCCGCCCCCGCCCCCGCCCCCGCCCCCGCCCCCGCCCCCGCCCCCGCCCCCGCCCCCCGCACCCGCACCCGCCCTCGCCCTCGCCCCCGCCCCTGCCCCCGTTGCCGCCCCCGTGGACGATGCACGTGAAAGGATGTTTCCACTGTGCGTCCATGGTCACTTATGAAAGACGCCCAGAGTGCATCGCCTTTTGGACAGGTGTCGGGGTAAAATATGGTTTGTCGGTAATTGAAACCGGAGGAGATGCACAACACACTGCATGTTACACTCCTATAATTTAAATCCATTAAACTAAGTCGAGTTAAACCTAAAATCTCGTCCAGTAAACGAGTTGTATGCATTCGCAAGAACAACAACATTCAAATGGCGTTTCGTTTTATGACGATCGTCTTTATTATGCATTTCATTATTTTCGCATGATGAATCAGTGAGAGACGTCGTAAACCACACGTCACAGAGTGTCAATGTCGAGTGTTACCGAGTCTAAACCATTGCAGTACAGTGAGTGGTTTACTGTCGCTTAGTTACTGCCTTTGTGTGATTTGGTTGCAGTCTACAGTCAGTTGTTTATTGTCGCCTGATAACCGCCTTTGAATGACTTAGATGAGTCATAGTTAATACACATACTGGACAGAGATGATCATATCTGTGTAATATGACCAGGCGCGTAAATAACCGTACGCACGTGCTTCCACGTAATATGACAAATAAATATGCATACAAATCCAACCCGCCCCTAGAAATTGACTGGTCCATCCGTAGTATGGCTAGCATACATCGTGGAATGCATGCACGAGTCAGACAACTGATAGGTCTACCTACTGAGCTCGAGTTAAACAAGGATGCACAAACTGGTTTGAACAACATAACTAATCTGCAATCGCTCTGTGAGACAATATGGTCCAGTCGTGAGAACGCACTGTACACATTCAAGTCTGCATTCATTTGAATATATTCCCGTGACGCCATTTTACATATTGTATCTTACTCACTGTCTAGATTAGCGCCGCCGCCCGACTGGACTGCGCTAGTTTCGTTTTACCTCGCGTGAGTCACACATCGTTGATTCTGTGGCGTGTTTACGCACAGCTGTCAAACTACGCACTGGGAACGTCGAATAAATGAGTTGACATAGGAGTGATCTCAAAACATCAAAGTATTTTACCTTCAGGTCTTCTTCGTGAACTGAATTACACCGACAGGATGCCAGAAAACATGTCCTCGCATGTGGAGTTAACGAAATAGCCCAAACGTCGAAACGACTGCAAGAGGATCCAAACTCGGGTTCTCTCGCTTTGAGAGCCCGATGTTCTAACCACGCGCCACCGCCTCCCACAAGTAGCCGTTGCAACGCGGCAAGCCCACGCCAAATTTACCTATCTAAGTTGCGACTTTCGTCTATCTACTAAGAAAATGTCTCGCTCGAGAATGTCAACTCACGAATTTGTGTAGCTACTATACAGAAATTAAGTATGGATGAAACAAAATTAAATTGTTTGACGTACATTCACTTCTACTGAAAATTTGCATAAAAGAAGTAGCTTGTCTATATATATATATATATATATATATATATATATATATATATATATATATATATATATATATATATATATATATATATATATATATATATATATATATAACTTTCTCTGGTTCAGTAACGAGACTTTCCCAGTTTCCGCTCTGTCACTTGTTCTGTCGCTAACTTCCAGCGCGTTGCCTCTTCAACAGCAGGAAAATGTCGTCTTTGTTACCGCTCAACCTTATTCAATATTAATAGAATACCAAACAGGTGCTGCCATGAAAGTTTCTCTCCATTTAATATAATAACCACAGACGGTGGAATACAATTCGTCAGCTATTTACGTTCGTGATGCATTAAGTGCTTACCTATCTATATACGCGCGTTTCATAGGATTATTCGTCGGTGACTATTTTAAAGTCCAACCGCTTTATGATTCTGGAATCGAGTAGAGTGTCACTGCATGGTCGTGCACATGTAATTGTGATAGACATGCTCGTATGCGCACAGAGTTATACCCGACATACCAAACCCCGTTACGAATTACATGCAAACGCAAGCCGATTTCACCGATCGCGTTTTTTGTGCAACTTGAAATGAGAACTTTATCCCAAATGTGCAGTCGGTAGCGAAATGCTCGCAGTTATTTGTGATTACATCATATCGTCCAAAATCTTGATATCTAAAGTGTGCCACTGCTCTTGCCATGATTACCGGAGGCTCGAATCTTTCCGGGGCATCTGTGTACCGGATGCGATATAAAGGGCGCGTGTTGTCTTCTGTGAAAACCATCAGGTGGATTCTTCGCACCATTGAATTATTTATATAATCGATGACCTCTTGCATCGGTCCTCCAAGGTAAATCCCGAGATGGTTATACTCCAATAACCCGCCTGACGACCCGCCTGACGACCCGCCTGACGACCCGCCTGACGATCCGCCTGACGACCCGCCTGACGACCCGCCTGACGACCCGCCTGACGACCCGCCTGATGATCCGCCTGACGATCCGCCTGACGACCCGCCTGACGACCCGCCTGACGACCCGCCTGACGACCCACTTGGGCCTGATGATCCCTTGGCGGCGATAATATCTCCGGGTGTGAGAACACTGAAATTAAATCGAAACACATTTTGCACAAGTTAATTTCGTTTTAACAGATAGCGACGAATGCCGTTGTTCATATGGCATGTATTACAATTAAAGTAACAGGGCTGAGCCCCGAATAATAAGGTGTGAGCACAAAGCCTTAGAAAAGGGTTGGGAACCTCCGGCCCACGTGTATGTTATGTGTTTGTTCTTACATATGGTTGACGTGAGTAGCAATAGTTTTGTAAAGACAGTAGACAGCTACACAGATTACTGGCGAAATCTGTCGGATAAAAAAAATCGGATTCGAACGCTACATATTGATAAATGTTATACTGATGTATACGGCCCTCTGCGTGAACAATTGGGTCACCGACAGGGCAAGGTTGCCGACCCCTACTTTGGAATGTAGCACCTGGGGTTTCTTTATTTCGACGCAAATTAGTATATAACCACATTGAATTTACTCCGCTATAGCTTTTCGCGTGTGTTTCTCGTTATGGCCAAATTATGAAATACGTATTTCTACAACTGACTGTAGTGAGTGGTTAAACTTACGTAAACCCCAAATGGATCCCCAAGCTCCCACGCTAGTTTTCGTTTTCTTACCTAGGATTGTTAATGATTTCAATTTCTACGCCACATGTCACCCAGTAAGACTCGAGCACGGCCCCGACGAAACGTATTGCTCCATAAGAAACAGCCATACTGTTGGAGAAACGGTCTTGAATAACACTTCAGAATGTTCCAACGTAAAATGAACGCATAGTCAACTGCGTCGCTCTGCAGTCAGTCATTCACTCATACGCCGTCACAAGACTTGGCTGTAGTTGTTTCGTTTTTACTAAGCGTGATTTACACATATATTTACATCATTAATCATCCCCCTTTAAACAAGAGCGATAAGCCAGCTCACTGCAGTGAAGCGGGTGTGGACCACTGGCCGGCATTTCATTGTACGGCAGAAACAGTTGCATCCACTGCATGGCACATAGGGTAGTACTGTTTATAGTGTGAACATAGCATGTTACAAATAGTTTTCTAAAATATGTAAGTAAGTAAGTGAGTAAGTACGTTAATTTATTTCCTCCTCACCATCATCATGTAAATATAAGGCAAACAATAGCAGTGAAGATGTGGAGGCTACCAGAGAAGTATAAACTTATCGGGCTAGTAGCCAGTGATGTTGACACCAGGAACCAATTAACTTAAAGATTTGTCATTGTCATTTGTTCTTAATGTGGCATGGCCACCAGATTGAATAATCATTTGGGTGAGGGTGGTCACAGCAGTTGTGTTATAAGCTTGGACAGTTGGGTTGTTCATACTGGAGTGAACATCGTGCATTAAACTCTCCAAGACATAAACATTTTGGAGGCTTGCTGGAGACAGTTGTGGGACAACGATTATGGTTATTTTTGTGTGGCTTACAGCTGTATAAATCGACAGAAGACAGGAGCAGTGTCCCATTTTGTATGTAAACAACAGTGCAACGACAGCTCTCCCTCTCTCTCTCTCTCTCTCTCTCTCTCTCTCTCTCTCTCTCTCTCTCTCTCTCTCTCTCTATATATATATATATATATATATATATATATATATATATATATATATATATATATATATATATATATATATATATGCATGTTAAACAGACAACATTGTTGACTGTTGAATTCATGCTATTAGGGGTTTATACATTTAGAGTACTAGTTTTACATTAATACCTACATGTATGCTAGGGAATTTATGAATAAACATTAGTATATTATTATTATATTAGTACTGAATAAGATAACGTGCATACATCATTGTGAACAGAACCAATGTGTTGGAACTATTGTAATTAATATATGTTTATGTATCATTTTATTTTACACTGGATGCTATGATATGCAAATAACTTACTTGTTCTGTTTGTATTTGTACAGGTCCACTCATTGATGTGGTACTGAAGTTAGATCAGGAGTGTAAACTGTGCAATGACTGAGAAACGTGGTTTTGTATAATTTTAGTAGTAAGTTAGTTCATCAGTTTAGTTAGTAAGTTATAATAAATGCAATTTTATCCTACAAACTTGCCTTACAGTGGTATATTCTTAATTTAGGCATAAGCTTACCACCCGCAGCCTACATAATATCATAGTTATTTAACAGTCACATTAGTGAGACATGTATTTTAACTAATTGTACATCTACTGCACTCAATAATTGAAGTTATTTAGTAGATGCTGGTATGATATATCATAGTTATATATTAATAATATCTTATTAGTACATATATATATATATATATATATATATATATATATACATACATATATATATATATATATATATATATATATATATATATATATATATATATATATATATATATATATATATATATATATATATATATATATATATATATATATATATATATATATATATATATATATATATATATATATATATATATATATGATGAAGACTGGGTGCTGTACAATATAAACACTGGGCCTCCAGTGGGTTCTTGCCGTGCAGCAGCATGAATGTCACTGGTCCATGCCGGCATCACTTTATCATGTGTCAACTGATAAGCGCTCAGCGGTCTTGTTTTTACTAACGGGTGTTTTATTTATGTCTGTGGATTGACAAGATAGAGGTGTATTTATGTTACTGTGGTATAGCCACGTCGCAAGACATGCACACGATAAAAATGGCCAATCAAAACTACGAAACGCCCTTTTCTAGGAAATGTGAGTGCGCTAACAAACATTACCTGTATCAACAGTGTTTATATTTCCTATGCTTTTCTATAATTAAGGCAGCTATTATTTGACACAGCTTGAAGAATATGTGCAGCATGAATTGCATATATTTGTCACCATATGGCAACGTTGGATGATTAGCCTAGATCACGTGTTGGTTTCGTCAATTAAACTGTGCTACACACTTAGTAAAGTGTACTTACATTCTACTATGCCAGCGTACGAATATTAAATTTGCAGGTATCGTAACATAGGTTTTGAATTTAAGAACTTGTATATTCACCATCTGACACAAAGTAGTTTTCCTTAAATATGCCAGGTAGATTCAAGAGAAGGAAAGTATTTCAAGGGCAGAAACAAAATTAGCAATCGTCAAAGAAATGCTCTCGACAATATTTTCATGGCGCTTGTCCTTTTGAATGCAGCGATCTACATTTTGCGGGAGAAGAAAGCTGAGCTGTCAAGTTTACCCAAACGCTGGTTATACAGAAATAAAAGACACAATTAGACATAAGGAGAAGTAAAGGTAAATATATTTCATATGTCGCAAGCATAGTATGGTTATATGCTTTCCAATCTATAATTGGCTTCGGAATAAATATTCCACCATGTGCTACATTCTAAAGGAGGGGCGGGCAACCTTTTCGATCGATTTCGAGCATGGATTTTACAGTATAGAGGTGGCCGTATAAATGCGAATAACATTTATCAATATAGAGCGCTCCGATTACTTTATTTCCATGAAAATATCAAATTATTTGTGCTTTGTCCGCTATAGCTTTCGATTTCTTTTGAGTTTTTACTTAATGATGAATACAAGAAAATATTTTGTTCGCAAATAAAAAGGGGAAAATGTAAGGGATACGGCCGTATGCCACCAAAGTTGCCTCGCACATTCACGACCGATCGCTCCACCCCTTGGCTCGCACGCAAGCAGGCACACATGCACGCACGCACGCACGCACGCATTGTAGCACGCACGCAAGCACGCACGCTAGCACGCTCGCTAGCACGCACATAACTCATCGAAACAAATAAAGCAAACATAGCAAACGAGACGTACAATAATCATTCCGTTGAACGCCTGTACGTAACAGCAGTGTTTACTTGGCGTTTTGTTTCAGTTGACGTTTATTGAAAGAAGGTCTAGCAATGGTTTCCTCGGCCAACTCGCATAGTGTCATTGTCTACCACCAAAAGGACCGCTCAGAGACGGCACTTCTGCCAGGCATGTTGACATACATATTGAGTAGTTTTGACAAAGTGAACAATGGTGTGCAGGCGAAGTCCGCTTTGCCGTGGCAGCCCAGAACAGAACGGAACGGAACAGAACATAACGGAAAGGAACATAACTGCGTTTGCTTTATTCGATCCATTAAGTCACGTATAACGAATTAATATTGTAAGATGATCATGACAGTGGGTCTTGGAGAATCCTGCTGAGACCAATGTATGGTAGCTATCGCAGGAGCCACCTATGAAAATGATCTGAACATGAGTATGTTGATTATCACATTGTATATGTGTGTGATTATCACTTTGTAGGTGTGCGTGCGTGCGTGCGTGCGTGCGTGCGAGTATACTTCCCTGTCTACCAAAACGAAACTCATTTTGTGCTAAACGTTTGTCGATTTTATTTCAGAGTACTAAAACCCGGAGATACTATTGCCGTCGACGGAAGCTCATCGACATCGTCACCAGTCGGATCATCAACTGGGATATTAGGATATTACCATCTCGGCATTTACCTTGGATGACCTAATCAAGAGGTCATCGATTATGTAAACACTTCTGACGTACGAAGAATCCGCCTGAAGGTTTTCATAGAAACGGAAAAGCGCCCTTTATGTCGCGCCCAGTACACAAATGTTCCGTCATCCTACGGGCCTTCGACAATCGTGGAAAGAGCAGTGACAAAGTTTAGAAAAATGTTTTTGGGAAAATATGATCTATTTAAGAATAACTGCGAGCATGTCGCTACCTACTGCATGTTTGGGGAACGATTTTTCAGTCCAAGTTGACAAAGCATGCGTTATTATGTAATCAGACCGATGTATGGTTTGTAGGGAAGAACGTTGTGTGTAGACGACTATCGATCTAACGGGCAGTGACCACACATTCATGTGCCTCACCAATGACACTCTACTTTAGAATTATAGCCCGGCTGGCGCCTCCTTAAAATAGTCACGGACAAACAATGCCTCAATGCGTGGTTTGACAGTGTAAGATAATACGCCACATAATCTAGGATGTGTGACTCATGCGAGGTAAAACGAAACTGGCGCATTCCAGTCGGGGGAAGGTTGTAATCGCGACAGTGAATGGGCAAGTCGGTGGGTACATTTAACAATTTGACGTATTATATACCAAAGGGCTTTACTGGGAAATATTGAATCGGACTTTGAACAGTTCTTATGTCCATTGCTGTTCTTGTCTTCAACAAAGATGTCTGGTTGGTGATACGTAGATGTAATGGTAGATATATCCAAGTAGACAAGAGAATATATAATAAATACTATTATTGTAGGCTTCATTGTGTTCTTGCGTTCGCACAAGGCCTACGTATCTTTTCAAGTCTACGTCTTCAGTTTCTTGGCTGTAGAAATACCTATTTTACAAGCCTTGTTCTAGCGGGTGTACTTGCCGATATAATAGATACTCGCTACAACTATCATAGATGACTCACTTTAGGACTTGCCACCTATTCACTTCAACAGTGAAGCGACTACGACTATATAAAAACCATAGAACAAGTATACATTAGTGGACATCTTCATGTTCGGCCTACAGCGTATGCTTTAAGTTTATTAGATAACCAATCACTCTATTCTGTCCAGTACTATTCTAGTACTAGACAATTAGAAGTTATCTCGAGCGGCACCTTTCCTTGGAACGGGAAAGTGAGATTACTCTAAAAGTCATACAGGCCTCCATCTATAGTTGCTCAACAAATATAACTCTGCCTTCTGACACGTAGGCAAGTTACGCTCTCCACGTAGACCAGTTCATATTGAAAAAGCTAATTAAAATATACAGTAGGCACCCTCTTTGCATCCCATTGTCTTAGCTGTCTGACTAATCAAGGCAATGTTGTAACCGCTGAAGAATTTTAAAAACGGGTACTCTTCTTTTTTATTGTGTGACGGCGGCGTGTGTCAGGGAATCGCTGAATGCAACGCGATACATTAGACACGGCTTCCAGCTCACGTTGAAAAAGTTGTTCTACACTGCTAGACCATCATCACAATTTTTACAACATTCGCAGAACGCATCCATGTTGGTGTTTAGCTCATGCGGGAGGGGGAACCAAAACACCCCGCGTACACCATATCGGACCACGGGTGGACCTAACACCCCTCCGAAATACAACGTAACATTAAGCAACTGCCCCACCCCTATGATCAATGGACTGACCCACTGTGTTTCTGGAAAGCCGAGCAGAAGTCAGAACGCGCGCCCCGCGTGAACCTAATTATCATGAATTATGATAATGGTGCTGGTGCTCCACGAGTGTTGCGAATTTCGCTTTTCACACGCGCGCATGCACTAACACGAACACGCACACGCACACACACATACAGATACAGACATGCGCAGATACACGCACGCACACACAGACACACCGGCCCACGCACGCGCACACGCACACGCACGCGCATGCACGCAAGCACATTTCTCAATTGAGAGTCCGATGTTCTAATCATTACACTATTACTCCCCGCAAAATGGAGGCTGGAGGCTATTCTTGACTTGTTTTAGGTTTACATCGTTCTTTTAATTCCACTGTTATCGTGTGTATTGCCTGCAGATCGCAGAAACATAAATACAACTAAGTAACAAAACACATCAATTTGACCCTCAGACCACACTATGGTTTCACTGTGGCCATAATGTTACCGGACACTGAACACTGGCATTGTTCTGAGCAAAGATGCCAGGCGCACTGGAGCGAAGAGCAATGTTTACGTCAGCTCTGTCACAGGCCAGATTGATGTGCATACGCACATTGCCTATTGCATTTGTTTTCGTACAGATTTGTGGCACGTCATAGTGCAGATACACCAAAGGTCCCGGGTAGCTTCCGGCACCTGACCAGACTGCGGCAACGTGCTCGTAAAGGGACCAGGCCAGAAGACTGAGGAATATGATGAATCGTACGCATTGGTGCTGATACACTATTCACATTAGTCCTCTTGGCGACACTGGTCACTCACTCACTCACTCACCCACTCACTCACCAAAATATTCACCAAACACATTGGAAAATGACATTGGTCAGTATCGCTGACTATAATTCTCGCAAAGGTGTTTGGCGCTGAAGTGGGCAACGAAACGTATAATTTTGTGAACGCCTTATTTGTGGACTACAGGAAAGCATTTGATAAAATTAATCACGATATACTGATCAATAAATTCGTTACAATGGACTTACTAGCACACCTGGCCCAATTCAATTAACACTGTTAGGACGGCATAGGTTCTCCTCGACGGTGACGGCATGCTGTATCAAACCCAGGCTACCCTAATGGATGCGTTCCTTAGATAACATTATCTAAACCATAACACTGTTTGGTTTATATAAAGATTTACGAGCACTTTTCCATATTTATAAATGTGTTGATGATAGCATAATAATATTACCTGAAATACGCAACCATAGCCGTGTACCTGAGAAGAGTTTTGCAGCCGTGAAGTTAATCACGTGTGTTTCGCTTATGCCAGTTCGTACGTGAATTAATGAAATGTCAAGTACCATTAAAAGTAGCTAAAACCACTTAAAAAGTAATAAATAATCAAATAGATGATTAATTAAAATATATAATTAATTAATTCAATAAATTATAAAAGATCCATGTTATTAAAAAGTCATCGCTGTTGTCTATGTCCATAGACTGTCAGGTCGTGTGGTTCCGTGTCAACTCTCGCCACTGTTCACGGTCGAGTGAGCACAAACCTTCGATGTCGGCGGGGCAACGTAGTTAACGTCCAATGCGTCGCAGATCCGCACCAAACACCGTCGGCCACGTCGTCTGCGGTCGACCTCTGACAGACGTGGAGCCTGAGTTGACAAAAGTTTTAGCCTACTGTTACGTTTCCCAATCATGTTAAAGTTTTTGCACGATTAAAAGAAATCGGGACGGTCAAAAATTATGAAACTACTTACCTGCCTTTGTCATCATCTCGTTGACATGCTGATCGAGTTTAGTCAAAGTCTTTTACTTCTAACTCTTGTAAAATGCCTGAACGTGCCATACCCGTCAATGTTGACAAATTTCTGCATGAATTAATTGCCAAAAATACTTCCGATTATTGAAATCATCCAAATATCAGTTACACTGCCAATATGTTCTACCAGCAAATTTGCCACTTGTGTCTACTTAAAGGCAGTTATGTCAGATTATATGATTTTTTTTTAATTACACATATCTAAAATTACTGTGGCCTACATTCTTGTGTAACACACCAGGACAGGGAGTGTAACTGAGGCATGGTCCCCAAAGTAGTTGTCAGTCGCGACCTGAGCGGGTGCGTCAGGAGACATACGGAGCACGTGCACGAATAGACGCCATCGAGCTGTCAGGACGGCTTCGCTGATTGGTTGGCGCCGACACCGGCGGTTCAGTGCATCGTTTGAAATGCGATGTGACCAGTGGATGCCGGCAATCTGGCGCAGGTGATGACATTGGTACGAGTCTAGGCGATCCATTTATGCTTTCGTTCAGCCTCACGTGCTCATGTTTTTTGTTAGCGCGGGCACGACAAACGATGCGAACAGTCGTAGACGCAGTTGCAGGATGATCAGCGATCGCCTTAGCCTCAGTCCATAACTTCCGGAAGGTGACGTTTGTTAGCTGTTTGCCGCGGGCGACGTCTTCAGCATCACAGAGAAGCGAACCGAGCTTTCATGTCATCCGCCATTCCTCGTCGATACGGTCAGCTTGCCGACAAACAGTGGATCTTTCGGTTTTAGTCGTGGTGATGGTCAATGACCACTCTGCAAAGTATGCTAGCGCGATACGCTCGACATCAGCTAGGTACGAACGTGACAAACTGAAGAAATCGGTGTCGTCAGCGTACTCGACCAGTGAAAGGTTGGCGTCGGCTGGAGGGCGTGTCGGAAGACGTGATCGCAGGTCGGGAAAACATTGGGGTTTTTGTCTTGAAAGGCAATTTTTTTAATTAACTGGCTTCGGAATAAATATTCCACCAGATGCTACATTCTACAGCAGGAATGGACAACATGTTAGGTTGATGGTCGAATATGGATTCCAGAGTATAGAGGTGGCCGTATAAATCCGAATAACATTGATCAATATATATCGTTCCGACTCCATGCGAAGTACTCTAGATTTTGTCAGGAATCAGTTTAGATATCTGCATTCTTTCCTTGAAAGTATCAACGTATTTATGCTTCGACCACTATAACTTTCGATTTCTTTAGATTTTTTTAATTCATGACGAATGCAAGAAAATATTTTGTCGCTATATAAAAAAAAAATAAAAAATAAGTGATACGGCAGTAGACCCCTGTGCCACCCAAATTCCGTATTGAAATGGAACAACCGGCAAAACGTCGCATACAGGTTAACCTGTGGTACACAAGACGGAGCTTATTAGCCACTCGACACTGCCCCGCGCAAGTCTTGCTGTTTCGCTCTTAGTTGCCTCGAACATACACGATCGATCGCTTCATTACTCAGCACGCACGCATTCACGCTAGCACGCAAGCTAGCACACATGCTAGTACACTCAATAGAACGCACGTCGCTCATGAAGGCAAATAAAGCAAACATAACAAACGAAAACAAAACAAAGATAATATTTTTTTCCCGTTGAACGCCTGTGCATAACGGCAGTTTTGCTTCAGTTCACCTTTACTGAGAAAAAGGCTAGCAATGGTTTCCTCGGCCAACTTTGAGCGGCGCACAGTGTCATTACCAACAAAAGGCTCGCTCAGAGTCGGCCCTGCTGTCGGGCATGATGACGTACATACTGATTAGACTTGACAAAGCGACTAACACATTGGTGTGCAGGCGAAGTCCGCTTTGGTGTGGCAGACCAGAACAGAATAGAATAGTCCACTCACGTCAGGACTTGCCGCCTACTCCGTTCAGCAGTTATTCCCGAAGCGATTACGACTATATAAAAATATTAGTTGGGCCACCCATGTTTCCCAGGAACTACATCAGCGACAGTTACATGGTACAACACAGTGATTGATCATGTTATTAAGGAGACGATTGACGTATAGTAGGTGACGTTCTAACCACTAATGTTGGAATCTCTTCACTTTCAAGACTCCCGATCTAACGATCAATGTAAATACTTTCTGCAATTTCAATAAACTTACGCACATTGTTTTTTTAAACAGACGAAGTATTATCCATTTATTCACCAACCACATATGTGAATACCAGCAAATACTAATCTGATTCGCGATGGGATATTTGGATTACGGAATCAGCTTTACGTAAGACTTGTTTCAGGCTTACATCATTCTTTAAATTCCAATGTTATTGTGTGTACTGCCTGCGACGTGGCCCGACCGCAGATACATTAATAAACCTATACCTTTCGATATGTGAGTCATTCCAGGTAAACACGAAATTACCGCAGTCAAGTCGGGACGGCGGTGTGAGTGTCAGTGCTTGACTGACTGCAAAGCGAGACAGTTGATTCGGCGTCAAGTTGTAGTGTTGTTTAGGACCGCTTCTCTAACAGAATGGCTGGATTGTTTTCTGCTGCGTCAGGCTCTGGGGGAGCAGGACTTTCAGGCTACGGGTCAAGTCGTTCCAGCGATGCTCAGGCCGAGTCTAAGCGGGTGACTTGTGGGTTCAAAAACGAAAGGATCACGGATCCGAGGTGAGAAAATAAAAAAGATCGTGGGTGATTCGGGGTTTAAGTAGGCTTAGCGAATCATTACATTCAGCTGTAGAAATACGCAGTTCATTACTTGGACATAGCGAGAATAACATATCAACTCTTTCGCGGGGTAAATTCATTGTGGTGATATACTTTCCAGATAAAGTATAATTTGTTTCGGCATGAAGATTCCCCAAGTGGTACATTCCATAGCAGCAGTAGGCAACCTTTTTCAATCGGTCGGATTCTAGAGTCACGCGGAGTGCTGTATACATTCTTTATAACATTTATTATTATCGCATTCTGATTCTTTCCTTATAAAGTGTTGTCTACGAACAGGCTGTTCAAAGTATACAGGGGCATACAACCAACATCAATTGTGCTTCGATTTATTACGAAGATGCTTTCGTACAGTTCAACAAATCTGGCTGTTTTTCATTGGCCCAGTAAGAATTGGCCCACCAGGCCATGTGAAAAGCCAATGAAAACATAACTGGCCCTTTACTGGCCCCAGCTAACAACACCTGATTGGGCCAACGCCCGTTGAGCCAATGACATCCACCATTGGCCCAATCATGTTTGTTACAGCCACCATTGGCCCAATCAATTTTGGTAGCTTGGAAGATACTTCTTCTTCCTTTATTAGTTCACTGAACATTGCGTAAGCGCGACAAATGATCCAGACTTGTTATGTTTCCCGGCCCAGTCATTATAAGCTTGCGAGTCGGATTGGGTTAGCGGGTCGGAAATTACACACTCCATTTCTAAAGCGTTGTGATCAGTTCTCGTTTCGTTTTAATACATTTTTCAGACGAACAATGTAATACACCTCTGTCCGTCACCACGAAACTCACTTGTTTCGATTTCATTTCAGTGTTCTCAAACGTGGAGATACTATCGGCGTCAAGGGGAGCGGGTCATCAAGCGGGTCACGAACAGGGTCATCAGGTTTGTCCATGGAGTACTACCACCTCGGGATTTACCTAGGACACTATGAGGTCATCGATTATGTAACCGATTCGGCAGTTCGAAGAATCCACCTGAACGAGTTCACACAAGACGACACGCGACCTTTGTATCGTATCCGGTACACAGATGCGCCGCCAACCTATGAACCTAAGAAAATCACGGAAAGAGCAATGGAAAAGTATGTGAATCAAGATTTTGGAAAATATGATGTAGTTTTGAACAACTGCGAGCATTTCGTTACTAACTGCACCTTTGGGAAAGGCTTTTCCTTTCAAGTTGCCAAAAAAGTTCGATCATCCACGTCTGGTTCCAGTTGCGTTAGTATGTAATTCAGTACGCTGTGGTGTGTAGAGATGAACGCTGTCTCCATATGAGCGTGTTAGTGTATCGAGCAGTGCCCACAATTTAAGGTGCTCCATCACTGACTTGGTATTCGAAGCCAGAAAACTAATGTTAACGCTGTTGCGATTTAAAATAACCACGGACGAACAACGCCACTTTTAGCTATATAATTGAACACGCTTATATACTAATAAACACTTCAGGTACGGAGCAACATGGAAGAAGGACTGTTGAAATATAATGCAGCTAACTTGGACTGAGTTCTTGGAAGATGGCAGAGCTAGTGATCGTACGAAATAGTGGAAGTTATTAAATAGCCTTATGCATCAACGAAGGTGCACAGAGGATAAGTGTGTAAAGCAATGCACAGAGCGAGTACATAGCTGAAGAACTGTACTTCACAACATTATTATTATTAAACAGACTTATATGTTTATAACAGCACACCAACGGTATTGTTGTCATTGTTGTTGTTGTGTGAGCAGGTTTATATGGAGGGAGGGGTATGTGTCACAACATTAATAATTAACACCAGCGACAGATTCCTGCTGATGTAGATGCAACATTGTAGAAGCTAAGATGTCAAACATACATCGCCATTGTGACACATATTTGACCGTTATCACATACTCATGCATAAAAGTACTGTGGAGTTTGTAGCACTGTCGTAAAATGCCGCTACCTACCCAGGTTTTGCAGAGACACAATGAGAATTCGGTAATTTGACAACATTTAGAAAGGATGCACTGCGTTACGTTAGTACGAAAGCAGTGTTACTCGGTCACGACATATAAACAAGAAAACCCGAAGTCATTAATGACATTTTTGGCAAAGAATTTTTACTGACCATCAACATCAAAAGAAATAATTCCATGGGGCAGGATGCTGTTGTGCCGCCATCAATCAACATCGACAACGTGACACTGGATATCGTTGATAGCTTCTCGTACCTAGGCTCCACAATCTACAGTAATTTATCACTAGATGCTGAAGGTATCGTGCTATATCGCTGCAACCGTCGTAGCCAAGCTTGGAGATCATATCGTACGACATATATAGATACGCTCGAACGAATACAGCAACTAAAATTATTCCAGAACTGAGAGACCTTAGTTATGAAGATCGCCTACAATATTGTGGTTTAACAACCCTAGAGACAAGGAGGTTGAGACGAGATAAAAATATATTTAATGGGTATGAACATATTACACAATTTTTTTAGTGAAGAAACATAGTGAAACTGCAGTATACAAAGTAACATTAGTGAAGGATCAATGTATTTGAAAGCGCCTTTTGTATCGTATCCGGAACGTATATGCACCACCTGCCTACACGCCTATGGAAATCGTGGAAAGAACACTGACAATGTTTATTAATCACGATTGTTTGACAATCCAATATTATGTAACTACAAATAACTGCGAGCATCTGGTTACCTACTGCATGTTTGGGACACGTTTTTCAATTCAAGTTGAAAAACGTGTGGAGTCAAGTTCTTCCGGTTACGTTACCATGCAACCAGAACGGTGTGTGGCTTGTAGGGAATAACGCTGTGTTTGTACGGAAATATCGATCTAATGCGCAGTTACCACAATTTATACTAAAATAGACAGCTACACCATTACAAAGGAATATATAATAAATACTATTATAGCAGAGTTCAATATGTTCTTGGGTCCGCAAGGAGTCTATGTAACTTTTCAAGTCTACGTCTTCAGTTTCTTGGCTGTAGAAATACATATTTTACAGCGGTTGTGATTGGAACTTACGAATAAAAAGCATCAATTTCAGTGTCATGGAAAGAGTTTTTAAAGAGGAATTGAATTAGTAAACATGTACGTCATGGGGAGAATTCAAAGGCCGTCTCACCAATCCAAAAACGGTTAAGGCTTTATCTTAAACATTCCGTTTAAAGTTATTCTTGCCACATAATTTACAACACTAATATTCTGAATCGTCAAAGAAATTTCCTCGATAGTACCAAGGGGCTTACCTCTTTTAAATGGAAGTTTATACATTTTGCTGGAAAAAAACTGAGCTGTGAAGATGTGCCTTGCGCAACCGCTGGGTTTACCCCCTACACCAATAAAAGAAAACACGTGTTTGCATTTGCATAATAAGCTGATATGATCGTCTTTGTCCGTGATGTGTACTAACTATGACTCACGACTAACGCCACCATTTCACGTGAAGGCGGTAACCATTAAACATTAAACCACTGAATGTGGCATCATGCATTATAATGTAATCAGACCGATGTGTGGTGTGTACAGAATGACGTTGAACGTATACGACAATCGATCTAACAGGCAGTGACCGCAAGTTCATGTGCTTCACCGATGACACTACCCCAGAATTATAGCCCGGCTGCCGCCACCTTAAAATAGGCACGGACAAACAATGCAGAATCTAGGATGTGTGACTCAAGCGAGGTAAAACGAAACTGGTGCAATCCAGTCGGGGGAAGGTTGTAATCGTGACAGTGAATGAGCAAGTCGATGGGTACATTTAACGGTTTTACGTATTATATATAAAAGGGCGTTACTGGGAAATATTGAATCGGACTTTGAACAGTTCTTATGTCCATTGCTGTTGTCGTCTTCAACAAAGATGTCTGGTTGTTGAAACGTAGATGTAATGGTAGACAAATACACCACAACAAGGGAATATATACTAAATACTATTATTGTAGCCTTCAATATGTTCTTGCGTCCGCACGAAGCCTATGTAACTTTTCATGTCTACGTCTTCAGGAAAACATGTCTCTCGCGGGAACGTCATCTGACAGCCGCAATGAGAGAGGATGTGGACAGCTTGGTGAATATATAAATGGGTTTTTTGTGTCAGTGAGAAAAGTGTCGTCTTCTCACCTAATCGTTGAAGTCGGCGAGTTTTCCGTCAGCGTGTGAGATACACAGGCGACAGTCGAAGATATCAATGTTAATCAAACCTCAGGACCGGACAACATTCCAACATTTGTATTGATATACTACTCACATCAGTCCTCTTGGCGGCATTGGTCACTCACTCATGCACTCAGCCACTTACCGTCCCTACCACCCACCCACCCACCCACCCACCCACCCACCCACCCACCCACCCACCCACCCACCCACCCACCCAACACATTGGTGTGCAATTGAAGTCCGCTTTGCCGTGGCAGCCCAGAACAGAACAGAACGGAAAGCGACAGAACAGAACTTGCTTTATTCGATCCAATAAATCATATAGAGCCAATTAATGTTGTAAGATGCTGCTATCGCAGGAGCCACCTATCAAAATTATCTGAAACATGAGTATGTTGATTATCACTTTGTATATGTGTGTGATTATCACTTTGTATGTGTGTATGTGTGCGTGCGTGCGTGCGTGTATACTTCCCTGTCTATCAAAACGAAACTCACTTGTACTAAAAGTGTTTCGAAATGTGAGTCATTCCTGGTTAAAACGAAAGTAGCGCAGCCAAGTCACGTGACGGCAGTGTGTGTGGGTGTGTGTGTGTGTCAGTGAATCACTGACTGCAGAAGGAGATAGTAGACTGGGCGTCCAGTTCAAGTTGAAACTTTCTGAAGTGTTGCCGAAGACCGTTCTCTCTAGCAACATGGGTGGCGTGTCATGCTCTTTCGACAAAATTAAAAATCGAAGGTAAGAAAGAAGAAACAGGGTGAGGGCGACTGGGGGACAATTCGGACTTTCGGGTGTATATATATAAGTTTACTCGGTCACCACCGTCAGCTGTAGAAATACGCAGTTCATCATTTGGACATAACGAGAATTAAAGGCAAATATATTTCACGATGTAACTATAGTTTCGTTATATACTTTCCAAATAAAGCTTATAATTGGATTCGGAATAAATATTCCACCACGTGCTACATTCTAAAGCATGGGTGGGCAACCTTTCCGATCGATGGTCGAATAGGGATTCTGTAGTATTGTGGTGGTCGCATCAATCGGAGTAACATTGTTCAATAAATATCTTCCGATTCCATGCGAAATCCCCTAGGTTTTGCCAGAAATCAGTCTAGATGTCTGCTTTCTTTCCATGAAAGTATCAAAATATTTGTGCTTCGACCACTATAACTTTTGATTTCTTTATTTTTTTTATTTAATGATGAATACAAGAAAACATTTTGTCCGTAAATAAAAAAACAAATAAATAAAAAATAAGGGATACGACCGTATGCCACCAAAAAAATCCGTATTGAAAAAGGAGCAACCGTGCCAAACGTCGCATACATGTCAACCTGTGGTACACAAGCTTATTAGCCACTCGACACCGCCCGCGCAAGTCCGACTGTCTCTCTCTCTCTCTAAGTTGCCTCGCACATTCACGACCGATCGTTCCACCCCTTCGCTCGCACGCAAGCAAGCTCGCTAGCACGCATATAACTCATCGAAACAAATAAAGCAAACATAGCAAACGAGAGATACAATAATCATTCCATTGAACGCCTGTACGTAATAGCAATGTTTGCTTGCCGTTTTGCTTCAGTTCACTTTTATTGAGAGAAGGGTTAGCAATTGTTTCCTCGGCCAACTCTGCGCGGCGCACAGTGTCATTGTTTACCAACAAAAGGACCGCTCAGAGCCGGCACTGCTGTCGTGCATGATGACATGCATATTGATTAGTTTTGACAAAGTGACCAACACACTGGTGTGCAGGCGAAGTCCGCTTTGTAGTGGCAGCACAGAACAGAACGGAACGGAAAAGAAGAGAACATAACATAACAGAACGGAACGGAACAGTAGAGAACAGAGCAGAACGGAAGAGTACTTAACATAGTTTATTTTATTCGATCCAATAAGTCAGCTATAACGAATTAATATTGTAAGATGATCATGACAGTGGGTCTTGGAGAATCCTGCTGAGACCAATGTCTGGTTTCTATAACAGGAGCTACCTATGATGTGAACATGAGAATGTTGATTATCACATTGTATCTGTGTGTGATTATCACGTGCGTGCGTGCGTGCGAGTATACTTCCCTGTCTGTCAAAACGAAACTCATTTTGTTCTAAACGTGTTTTGATTTTATTTCAGAGTACTCAAACCCGGAGATGCTATTGGCGTCGAGGGAAGCTCATCGACATCATCACCAGTCGGATCATCAACTGGGATGTGTGGGTATTACCATCTCGGCATTTACCTTGGAGGGCCGAATCAAGAGGTCATCGATTACGTAAACACTTCCGACGTACGAAGAATCCGCCTGACGGTTTTCACAGAAAACGACACGCGCCCTTTGTGTCGCGCCCAGTACACAAATGCTCCGTCAACATACAGGCCTTCGACAATCGTGGAAAGAGCAGTGACAAAGTTTAGAAATCAAGATTTTGGACAATATGATCTACTTAAGAATAACTGCGAGCATTTCGCTACCTACTGCATGTTTGGGAAATGCTTTTCAGTTCAAGTTGACGAAGCATGCGTTATTATGTAATCAGACCGATGTGTGGTGTGTAGGGAAGAACGTTGTGTGTAGACCACTATCGATCTATCGGGCAGTGACCACACATTCATGTGCCTCACCAATGACCGCTCTGCTCCAGAATTATAGAGCGACTGGCGCCTCCTTAAAATAGTCACGGACAAACAATGCCTCGATGCGTGGTTTGACAGTGTAAGATAATACGCCGCAGACACTATAGTGTGTGACTCATGCGAGGTAAAACGAAACTGGCTCAATCCAGTCGGGAGAAGGTTGTAATCGTGACAGTGAATGAGCAAGTCGATGGGTACATTTAACGGTTTGGCGCAATATATACCAAAGGGCTTCACTGGGAAATATTAAATTGGACTTTGAACAGTTCCTATGTCCATTGCTGGTGTCGTCTTCAACAAAGATGTCTGGTTGTTGAAATGTAGATGTAATGGTAGAACAATACACCACCACAAAGGAATATATAATAAATGCTATTATTGTAGGCTTCAATATGTTCTTGCGTCAGCACGAGGCCTATGTAACTTTTCAAGTCTACGTCTTCAGTTTCTTGGCTGTAGAAATACCTATTTTACAGAGGTTGTGATTGGAACTGACGAATATAAGGTGATTGGACATCAACTGCAGTGTCATTGAAAGCGTTTTTAAGGAGGAATTGATTCCATAAACACGAACGCAATGTTGATAATTGAAAAGCCGCCTCATCAATCCAAAAACGGTTAAGGCGGTATCTTGAACATTCCTTTTAAAGTTATTCTTGCCACACATTCTACAACGCTAATATTGTGAATTGTCAAAGAAATTACCTCGATAGTACCATGCGGCTTACCTCTTTTAAATGGAAGTATATACATTTTGCTGGAAACGAAAACTGAGCTGTGAAGATGTGCCTTGCGCAAACGCTGGGTTTACACCCTACACCAACAAAAGAAACATGTGTTTGCATTTGTATAATAAACTGATATGATCGTCTTTGTCCGTGATGTGTACTAACTATGACTAACGACTAGCGCCACCATGTCACGTGATGGCGGTAACCAAGCGACAATAAACCACTGAATGTATAATCGGCAAACACTCGACATTGAAACGGAATGAGAATGTAAAAATAATGAAATGTTGATGATTGCGGTTGTCTAACTTCTACATAACAAGGACGATCGTCATTAAACAAAGCGTCATTTGAATGTTGTTGTTTTTGCGAATATATGTAAAACTGGTTTAACTGGACTTTAAATTTAAGTTATATGAGCGTATCTTGCGGTGTGTTGTGCATATCTTACTTTCAGTTACCGACCGACTACAGTTTACCCCGACAACGGGTGCAATGCCACACCCATATGATGACGTAACTGGTTCCTATTTAAGTATGGCTAATCTGGGCGTCCAGTTCACTTTGACTCTTTCTGACGTGTTGCCGAAGACCGTTCTCTCTAGCAACATGGGTGGCGTGTCATGCTTTTACGACAAATTCACATATCGAAGGTGATAAAGGTTGAGGGCGACTGGGGGTCAATTCGGAGATTCCGGTGTATATATAAGTTTACTAGGTCACCACATTCAGCTGTAGAAATACGCAGGTTAGCGTTTGGACATAACGAGAAAGAAATGTAAATAGATTTCACGAAGTAACTTTAGTGTGGTTAAATAATTTCTACTTAAAGACTATAATTGTATTCGGAATAAATATTCCACCACGTGCTATATTCTAATGCAAGGGTGGGAAACTTTCCAATCGATGGCCGAATAGGGATTCTAGAGTATTGTGGTGGTTGTATCAATCCGAATAACATTGTTCAATATATAACTCCCGATTGCATGCCAAATCCTCTAGGTTCAGAAATCAGTCTAGATGTCTGCTTTCTTTCCATGAAAGTATCAAATATTTATGCTTCGACCACTATGATCATTGTTTACCACCAATAGGCCTGCTCAGATTCGGCACTGCTGCCGGGAATGATGACATACATATGGATTAGTTTTGAAAAAGTGACATTGGTGTGCAGTCGAAGTCCGCTTTGCCGTGGCAGCCCAGAACAGAGAGGAACAGAACATAACAGAACAGAACGGAAAGGGATATAACGGAGTTTATTTTATTCGATCCAATAAGACATGTATAACCAATTAATATTGTAAGATAATCATGACAGTGGGTCTTGGAGAATCCTGCTGAGACCAATGTCTGGTTGCTATCACAGGAGCGACCTATGTAAATTATCACTCACGCACGCACGATCGGTAGCACTCACGCTAGCACGACGCACGCACGCACGCACGCACGCACGCACGCACGCACGCACGCACGCACGCACGCACGCTCGCTAGCACGCACATAACTCATCGAAACAAATAAAGCAAGCATAGCAAACATTGAACGCCTCGGCCAACTCGCACAATGTCATTGTTTACCACCAATAGGCCCGCTCAGGCACTGCATATCGTAAGAAGGATATAGATACGCTTGAACGCATACAAAGGAGAGCAACTAAAATGATTCCAGAACTGAGAGACCTTAGTTATGAAGAACGCCTGAAAGAATGTGGTTTAACAACTCTATAGACAAGGAAGTTAAGAGGAGATCAGATTGAAGTTTTTAAGATATTGAATGGGTATGAAAATATTGATAGAAATATGTTTTTCTCACTCAAGAAGGATAGCAGAACTAGAGGACATGAGGTAAAATTAGTAAAGGATCAATGTAGATTGGACATCAGGAAGCACTCGTTCTCACAGAGGACAATAAATGAATGGAACAAATTGTCTACAGATTGTGTAACTGCTAGCAGCGTGAATATGTTTAAAAATAAGGTTGACACATATCTCAGGAGGGCGGGCTATAAGTAGATGAACATTGTTGGACTCTCGATAAGCCAATGGCTTCCTTGTCCACTTGCCATCTGGGCCTTTGGCTTGGATGGTAAATCTTGTTAAATCTGAACACAACTTTGTTGATTATCACATTGTATATGAGTGTAATTATCACGTACGTGCGTGCTTTCGTGCGTGCGTGCGTGCGTGCGTGCGTGCGTGCGTGCGAGTTTACTTCCCTGTCTACCAAAACGAAACTCGTTTTGTACTAAACGTGTTTCGATTTTATTTCAGTGATCTCCGACGCGGAGACGCTATTGCCGTCGAGGTAAGCTCATCGACATCGTCAGCAGCCGGATCATCAACTGGGCATTACCATTTCGGCATTTACGTTGGAGGAAAGAATCAAGAGGTCATCGATTATGTTCACACTTCCGGAGTACGAAGAATCCGCCTGAAGGTTTTTACAGAATGGGACAAGCGCCCTTTGAGTCGTGTCCACTACGACAATGCACCGTCACCCTACCCACCTGCGACAGTCGCGGAAAGAGCGGAACAGTTTGAAAAAAATGTTTTGGAGACTATGATAGATATGAGAGTAACTGCGAGCATTTCGTTACCTACTGCATGTTTGGGGAACGCAAATCACTCGTGAAACCCCAACCAATGTAAAATTTCAATGTCGGTAAAGGTGACAAACCATGCAATCTTGTTGCGATTTCTCCTGGTGCCACCAGTCTAATGCCCGCATTGCCCGCGCCCGCATTGCCTGCATTGCCCGCATTGCTCGGCTGGCCCCAGTCGGAGGTAATCGTGAAGGTGAATGAACAAGTCGATGGATACATTTAACGGTTTGCCGTATTATATATAAAAGGGGGTTACTTGGAAATATTGATTCGGACTTTGAACAGTTCTTATGTCCATTGCTGTTGTCGTCTTCAATACAGATGTCTGGTTGTTGAAACGTAATGGTAGACAAATACAGTAGTAGACAATGTAATGGTAGACAAATACGCAACCACATATATAATAGATACTATTATTGTAGACTTCAATATGTTCTTGCGTCCGAAAGAAGCCTATTACAATTTTCCATGTCTACGTCTTCAGTTTTTTGTTGTAGAAATACGTATTTTACAGTGGTTGAGATTGGAACTTGCGAATATAAGGTTATTGGACATCAACTGCCGCCTCCTTGAAAGCGTCTTTGTCCGTGACGTGTACTAACTATAACTCACGACTAGCGCCAAAATGTCACGTGATGGCGGTAACCAAGCGACAATAAACCACTAAATATACATTTGGCAAACACTCGACATGGAAACGGAATGAGAATGTAAAAATAATGAAATGTTGATGATTGCGGTTGCAAAAATATGTTTAACTTCTACGTAACAAGGACGATCATCATTAAACAAAGCGTCATTTGAATGTTGTTGTTTTTGCGAATATCGTTTGGTGACCGGGATCAGGCCAGAGGACTGAGGGATTTGATGAATTGCACAGCGCCAACATTGCGCTAACAGTCAAATGTCGCATCACTTGAGGGCTCACCGACACGTGACGACATGTCTCTCACGGGCACGTCGTTTGACAGTCTTATTTAGAGAGGATGTGGATAGCTTGGGGGATTATATAAATGTGTTCTTTGTGTCAGGGAGTAAATTCCATCTAAGAGTGGAGTGCCGTCTTCTCACCTAATCGTTGAAGTCGGCGAGTTTACCGTCAGTTTGTCAGATACAGAGACGACAATTGATAGACTATTCACATCAATCCTCCAGGCGGCACTGGTCACTCACTCACTCACTCACTCACTCACTCACTCACTCACTCACTCACTCACTCACTCACTCACTCAACCACCCATTGGGGGTCAATTCGGAGTTTCAGGTATATATAAGTTTACTCGGTCACCACAGTCAGCTGTAGAAATATTCAGGTCATCATTTGGACGTAACGAAAGTTAAATGTAAATATGTGATTCCACGAAGTGACTTTAGTATGATTATATACTTTCCACATAAAGCCTATAATTGGATTCAGAGTAAATATTCCACCACGTGCTACATTCTAAAGCAGGGGTGGACAGCCTTATCGATCGATGGCCGAATAGGGATTCTAGAGTATTGTGGTGGCCGTATCCATCCGAATAACATTGATCAGTACATAACGTTCCAACCCCATGCGAACTCCTCTAGGTTTTGCTAGAAATCAGTCTAGATGTCTGCTTTCTTTAAATGAAAGTATCAACATATATGTGCTTCGACCGCTATAACTTTCCATTTCTCTCGATTTTTTTACTTTATGATGAATACAATAAAATATTTTGCCCGTAAATAAACATATAAAATTTAAAAAGGGATACGGCCGTATGTCAACCAAAAATGCGTATTGAAAAATTGTCATTCGCGCCTAACATCTCATACATGTCAACCTGTGGTAAACAAGACGGAGCTTATTAGCCAATCGCCACTGCCCCGCGCAAGTCCGGCTGCTCGCTCTTAGTTGCCTCAGACATGCACGACGATCGATCCTCACCTTCCCACGCACGCACGCACACACGCACGCACGCACGCACGCAAACGAATGCAGGGTTTCCTCGGCCAACTCGCACAGTGCCATTGTTTACCACCAAAAGGCCCGCTCAGATTCGGCACTGCTGGCGGGCATGATGACGTACATATTGATTTGTTTTATTAAGTGGCAAACACATTAGCGCGCAGGCGAAGTCCGCTTTGCCATGTAATAAATCATGCGTAACCATTTAATGTAATGATATGATAATGACAGTGGGTCTTGGAGAACCTGCTGAAACCAATTTCTGGTTGCTATGAAAAGTATCTGAACATGCGTATGTTGATTATCACTTTGTATATGTGTGTGATTATAACTTTGTATATGCGTGCGTACGTGCGTGTCCCCCTGTCTTCCCTGTCTACTTCCCTGTCTATTGAAATGAAACTAATTTTTACTAAGCAAATCTTTATTTAATTTAAGTGTTCTAAACCCGGAAGTCAATCAGGCTCGTCATTAGGAGGGCCATCAGGCGGGTCATCAGGCAGATCATCAGAAGGGTCATCGGGCGGGTCATCAGGCGATTCATCAGACGGGTCATCAGACGGATCATCATACGGGTCATCGGTTTGGTCATTGGGCCAGTCATCAAACGGATCATCATGCGGTTCATCAGGCAGATAATCAGGTGTGTCATCAGGCGGATCATCAAACGGATCATCGGGCGGGTCATCACGCGATTCATCAGGCGGATCATAAGACAGGTCATCGGGTGGGTCATCCGTGGGGTCATCATAAGGATCATCATGCTGTTCATCAGGCAGATAATCAGGTGTGTCATCAGGCGGATCATCAAACGGATCATCGGGCGGGTCATCGGGCGGGTCATCACGCGATTCATCAGGCGGATCATAAGACAGGTCATCGGGTGGGTCATCCGGGGGGTCATCATAAGGATCATCATGCTGTTCATCAGGCGGATTATTAGGTGTGTCATCAGGCGGTTCATCAAACGGATCATCGGGCGAGTCATCAGGCGATTCATCAGGAGGGTCATCAGGAGGGACAGTTCGGAAGTACGAAGAATCCACTTGATGTTTTTACAGAAAACGATAAACGCCCTTTGTATTGGGCAAGATTTTGGACAATATCATCTAACTATGAATAACTGCGAGCATTTTGTTACCCACTGTATGTTTGGGAAACGCTTTTCAGTTCAAGTTAAGAAATAATGCGTTATTATGTAATCAGACCGGTGTGTGGTGTGTAGGGAAGAACGCTGTTTGAATACACGCAAGTCGATGTAACGGACAGTTCCATCGATTTTATGTACCCGGCCAATTACACTCTACTCTAGAATTATAGCGCGGCTGGCCTTAACATAGCCTTACAATAGCCTCGCACAAACAATGCCTCGTTGCATGGTTTGACAGCTGTAAATTAAACGCACAGCAGAATCTAGGATGTGTGACTCACGCGAGGTAAAACGAAACTATGGCAATCCCGTCGGGAGACGGTGGTAATCGTGGCAGGGAATCTTGGCTGTAGATATATTTTACTGTATGCGTGATTGGAAATTACGAATGAAAGGCTATTGGACATCAACTTCAATGTCGTTGAAAGCATTAACGAGGAATCTATTTAATATGCACGTCCGTCATGGGGTGAATACAAAAGCAGTCTCACCAGTCCAACGGAATGTTCCGGTGGTATCTAAACCATTCCTTTTAAAGTTACATTTGTCACATTCTACAGTGCTAATACTATTATGAATCGTCAAGAAATTACCTCGATAGTCTTATTGTGTCGCTTGTCCCTTTTAAATGCAAGGGTCTACTTTTTGCGGGAATAGAAAACTGAGCCGTCAAGATGTGCTTTACGCAAACGCTGCTTTACACCCGGGATTTACACAGAGCCGGGATAACCACAGCACAAGTGGTTCACTCGTACCAGGCCCCACAAAAACGATATATTTTCTTGTGGTATATACTAGTACGTCATTGTTTGCTGTAATTCTTGCTGTGTCGTTTCATCATGCGATATGTCTTCTTGTATGCCGTCGTTGCTGTAAGAAGCTGCGAATGCTTATTCTCAAACATAGTTGAATAAATTTAAAATTTGGAATTACCTCCATTGTCAATACCTCGCGTCTGGATATTCGTCTTTCAGACACTTGGTAAGGGCCCCCACAAAATTGTTAATGTTAATCCGGCACTAGATTTATACACAAATAAAAACACGTGTTTGCATTTGCATAACAAACTGATATGATCGTTTTTGTCTGTGATGTGTACTACCATGCCATGTGAAGGCGGTGACCAAGCGACATTAAACCACCGACTAGCCTAGCCTACTGTCTACATAACCAGGACGATCGTCGGGCAAACAATGCCTCGATGCAAGGTGTGACAGTTGTAAGGTAAACACGCCGCAGAATCTACGGTGTGTGACTCACGCGAGGTAAAACGAAAGTAGCGCAGTCCCGTCGGGAGGCGGTGGTAATCCTGACAGTGAATGAGCAAGTCGACGTGTACATTCAATGGTGTGACGTGTACATTCAATGGTGTGACGTGTGTACACACAAGGGCGTTTCTTGGAAATATACTGGGACATATTCAGTAGGTCTTTGCACAGTTCTTGCATCCATTGCTGTTGTCGTCTTGATCAACGACGTCTCGTTTTGTCTGGTGACGTGGAGACTGCGACACGTAGAACAAGATGTAATGTACAAGTACACCACCACAAGGGAATGCATGATAAATACAATTATAGCAGAGTTCGACATGTTCTTGTGTCCGCGAGAAGTCTTTGTAGCCTTTCATATCTACTTCTTCAGTTTCTTGGCTGTAGAAATACGTGTTTTACTGTGGGCGTGATGGGAACTTGCGAATCAAAAGCTATTGGGCATCAACTTCAGTTAAATTAATGAAATCGGTTTAATGAGGAATTGGTTTAATAAAACCGTCCGTCATGGAGCGAATACAAAGTTTGTCTCGTCAGTCCACAATACACTTGCCACAGATTCTACAGTGCTAATGCTATTTTGAATCATCAAGTAATTATCACGATAGTTTTATCATTGCACTTGCCCATTTTAAATGCGATGATCTGCTTTTGGGGAAAACGAGAACCTAGCCGTAAAGATGTGTTTTACGCAAACACTGTGTTTACTCCTGGGATCTACACAGAACCGGATTAACCACGGTACAAAAGGTTCACTCGTATGAGACCCACACCCACACCCAAACACACGCACACACACACACACACACACACACACACACACACACACACACACACACACACACACACACACACACACACACACACACACACACACACACACACACACACACACACACACACACACACACACACACACACACACGCCGCCGCCACATGTATTGACTGCACTACTTTCATTTTAGCATCAGTGAGTCACACATCGAAAGACCGCCCTGGGTGTATTTGTATTATTGCGTCACTTGGCAGGAGGTCAACACAACAATGTCGGTTTTCATGAATAAGTCAACGTCTAATACAAGTCATACTTATTAGTTACTAAAACGCAACTATTTATAAATACAGTTAAGAATATCACACCAAGAAAACCTTGTTGAACACACATCTTAATTTCATGGACCACGCAAAACTGTTAGATAACCCTACGTCACGAGTGTGGTTTTCAGGCAATATTTGCTCGCCAAATTAAAATATATTTATATACACCTATTCCTAAACTTGCCAACAGTATATAGCCATTGCATTTGCGTCTAAACTCAGTTTATGTAACATGGTTTGAGTTTGGCCATTGTTCCTTGCTGATGTGGGGAAGGAGGGTGGGAAGGAGGGAGGGAGGTAGGGAGGGAGGGAAGGAGGGATGGAGGGAGGGAGGCTAAAAACTTAAAATAATTTTTTGTTGCAAGCATTTAATTATTGCTATATTCTCATTCCGTTATATCATTATGTGACTTGGCTGCGCTAGTCGTGAGTCATATTTAGTACACACAATGGACAAATGCGATTATGTCAGTTTATTATAACAAATGCAAACAAGCGATTCTTTTATTGTTTTGATCCCAGGTGTAAACCCATCGTTTGTGTAATGCACATTTTGACAGCTCAGTTTTTTATTCCCGCAAACTGAAGATCCTTGGATTTATAAGGGAACGGGCCATTAAAATACTAAGGAGGTAATATCTGTGACGATTCAGAATATTAGTCAAATGTGTGGCCAGTATTTCTTTTAAAAGAAGTATCTAACATACCTATCAATTCGCCCCATGATGGACGTGTTAATTAAAATGCTTCTTTTTAAAGAAATCTTTCAATGACGTTGAAGTCAATGTCCAACAGCTGTTCAGTCGTAAGTTCCTACCTTATACAAATGGAAATCTACCACGATTTCTTGTGGAAGCAAAAACTTCTTGAATTCTGCAATAATAGCATTTACGCAGGCACGCACACGAGGGCACGCAGGCACGCATGCACACACGCACACATGCACATACACACACGCGCGCACACAACGCACGCACGCACGCACATACACATAATTCGGCGTCAAAATGTGTCAGGGACCTACGGGCTGCCATCATATCAGTGTGGCGCTGAACCCGTTGTCAGGGTGAACTGTGGTCGGTCGGTAGATGCGTGCGGAGGAGATGTACAACACACCGCACGTTACGCTGCCGATAATTAAATTGAAAGTCCAGTTTAACTTAAAATTCGTCCAGTAAGCGAGTTACATGTATTCGCAAAAAAAAAACAACAAATTCACATGGCCCCTTGTTTTATGACGATCGTCCTTGTTATGTAGGGAAGGAGGCTAAGCACTTAAAATACTTTTTATTATTGGAAGTTTTTCATTATTTTTACATTCTCTTTACGCCAGAGACGTCTTAAATCACATGTGACAAAGATTCAATGTCGAGTGTTACCGAGTCTAATGTATTGCTGTACAGTCAGTGGTTTACTGTCGCTTAGTTACCGCATTGAATGACTTAGCTGGGCTAGACGCCAGTCACAGTTAGTACACAGATTGGACAAAGACGACCATGTCAGTTTAGTATGACCAGGCGTGTAGATAGATGTATATACGTGCTTCCACATCGATATGACAAACAAATATTTGTTTTATCCAACCCGCATTCAGAAATGTACTGGTCTTTCCCTAATCTGGCTGGCATCCATCGTGGAATACAAGCACAAATCAGACAGCTGATCGGACCTACCTACTAGTTAGAAATATGATGGACACTGTCTAGTAGATCGCCTTCTCCTTTAACCATTCAGCCCAGATGTTGCGTGTCTCTAAAGCTGAGCTCGAGTTAGACGAGGATGCACAGGCTGGTGTGAACAACATAACCATTATGTTAGGCAAGATGGTCCAGTCGTGCGAACCGAATACACTGTTCACATTTAAGTCAGCATTCATTTGAATAATTCCCCGTAACGCCATTTTACATGTTACACCGATTTGTTCATTCACTGTCAAGAATAGCGCCGTCTTTCGACTGGACTGAGCTAGTTTCGTTTTATCTCGCGTGATTCACACTTCATAGATTCTGCGTCGTGTTAACGTCACAGCTGACAAACCCAGCACTGGGAACGACGAAAACTTAACTATAGAGGACACGAAGTATCGTTGGAGAAGGAACAATGTAGATTAGATCTTGGAAAGTATTAATTCTCTCAGAGGAATGTTGAAGAACATAATTGACTAATATCCCAGATACACCAATGGCTTCCTTGTCCACTTGCCATCTGGATGTTTGTTTTGGATGGCAATCTTGTTAAATCTTGTATTTTCGGAAGTGGGTTCGGTCCAGTGTTACAACCCGTTTCTTGGGATGGGGTCACATTTCCGAGAAAATGGCGCTACGTAATGTTTGAATGGCTCCTTATCGTTTTCATTTCCTGCGACGTGGCTCGACTACAGTATCCCAAATATAGCCATTCTTTCGATTGGTGTTTCATTCATGCGCAGAGTCAGTGACTCAGTGAATCATTTACTGCAGAGCATGGTAGTTGACTCTGTCTGAAGTGTTTCCCAAGATCGTTCTCTCTAGCAATAATGGCTGGCGTGTCAAGTTCGTGCGACCTCAATTGCTACAAAATCACAGATCGAAGGTGAGAAAGAAGAAACAGATTGAGGGCGATTTGGGGTCAATTCGGAGTTTCGGGTATAAATATAAGCTTACTCGGTCACCACAGTCAGCATTTCAAACTTTGGATATTGACTAGAATTAAACGTAAATAGCTTTTACGAAGTAAACACGGAAAACTAAGGAATACGGCCGTACTTACGTACTTACTTGCTTACTCCCTCCATGTTCTATCAGACACACAAGGCAGAGAGCAATCGACGCCATCCACTTCTATCTTCAGCCATTCTTTCAATTTCTAGTGTCTTAATTTTCTTAAAATTTGTTGTGACTGTTCGTTTGTATGTTTCCTCGTTTTCTATATTTATATGATTTCCAGTACGACGCCTGTTTCGCGGTTCTTGTTGGCGGCATTCTAAAGACATAGCCCAAATATCTCCATCGTCTTTTCAATATTGTTGACTTGATTGGCTCAACATTTGCTCAATTAAGTACTTCCTAATTGGTGGTAACTTCACTCCATCTGATGTTTAGAAGTTTACGCAAGCATCTGATCTGGAAATTTGCCAGGTTCAGTTCTATTTTTTGTTTTTCATGTTTTTTCCTTTTGAACCCCTGTGCATAATGGAAATATTAGCTTGCCGTTTTTCTTCAGTTCACCTTTACTGAGAGAAAGGCTAGCAATGGTTTCCTTGGTCAACTCTGAGCGACACATAGTGTCATTGTTTACCTCCAAAAGGCCCGTTCAGAGTTGACATTGCTGTCGGGCAAGATGAGATAGATATTGATTAATTTTGACGAAGTGGCCAACACTTAGGTGTGCAGGCGAAGTTCACCCAGTCCAGAACAGAACAGAATTCGGTTTATTCGATCCAGTAAATTATGTGTAACCAATTAATCTTGATTATTACTTTGTGTGGGTGTGCGTGCGTGCGTGCTTGTGCGTAGGTATGTTTCAAGTTGAAAGAAAGGACAAAGGCATACTTCTCTTTCTCTCAAAATGAAACTCACTTGTACTAAACATGTCTCGATTTTATTTCAGTGTTCTTAAAGCCGGAGATGCTATCGGCGTCAAGGGAAGCTCATCAGGCTCGTCATCAGGCTCGTCATCAGGCGGATCATCAGGTGGGTTAATGGACTATTACCATCTCGGCATTTACCTTGGAGGACCGAATCAAGAGGTCATCGATTATGTAGACAATTCGGAAGTACGAAGAAACCGCCTGACGGTTTTCACAGAAAACGACACGCGCCCTTTGTATCGTATTCGGTACACGAACGCACCGCCAGTCTACCGACCTACGGTAATCGTGGAGAGAGCAGTGACAAAGTTTAGAAATCAAGATTTTGGACAATACAATCTAACTAAGAATAACTGCGAGCATTTCACTACCTACTGCATGTTTGGGAAGCGCTTTTCAGTTCAAGTTAAGAAAGCATGCGTTATTATGTAATCAGACCGGTGTGTGGTGTGTAGGGAAGAACGTTGTGTGTACACGGGCATATCGATATAACGGGCAGCGCCTGCAATCTGCTCCAGAATCATAGCGCGGCTGGCGCCAGCTTAAAATTGCACGGACACGCAATGCCTCGACGCGCGGATTGACAGCTGCGACGTAAACACGCCGCAAAATCTACGATGTGTGACTCACGCGATTTAAAACGAAAGTAGCGTAGTCGAGTCGGGAAGCGGTGGTAATCATGACAGTGAATGACCAAGTCGACGTGTACATTCAACGGTGTGACGAAATATTCCTACAATTACAGCAGAATTCAATACGTTCTTCCGTCCGCAAGAAGACTTTGTCACTGTTCATATCTATGCCTACGTCTCCAGTCTCTTGGCTGCAGAGATACGTATTTTATTGAGGATGTGATTGGAACTTACGAACGAAGTGCTATTATAGGACATTAACGTCTGTGTCATTGAAAACGTTTTCGGGTGAGTACGAAGTCCGTTTCAGCAGCCCAAAAGTGTGTTACGGTGGAATCTTAAACATTAATTTAAATGATATGTCACGATTTGCTTTACGTAAACGTTGGGTTTAATCCTGGGGTCTATACACAGCCGGGTTAACCCTGGTACACTTTATTCACTCGTCGTACCAGGTCCCACAAAAAGGGGTACAAATATCAAACATAGTCTATTGGTGATTAATTTGGTGGAAAGTATTTGGGTAACACTCTATTTGCTCAGGAGAATGTGTACGTTTCAATTGTACGCTATTTTCTTGTGTTATTGTCTGGTATGTCATTGCTTGCTGTAATTCTTGCTTGTAATTGTACGCTGTGTCTTTTTGTCATCATACGCTATATTTTCTTGTGTACATGTTTGCATATTATCGTCGACAACAATTTGTGAATGCTTATTCTCAAACATAGTTGAATAAACATTAAGGTATGGGGTTTCGTCCATTGTCAATACCACTCTGAAATGTGGACTTTTCATTAGAGGAAAAGTGGTTTGAACAGTTTGAACATAACATGTTATTGATTCATTAAAATCTTGAACCCATTCGATATTCAACTTGAGTGCATATATTATGTATAACCTCCACATGTTATTTCAACCTGCCTCATCCATCAACAACTTTTCTTTGGCAGTAGTTGCTTGTGGACACACGCACGCGTCTTTCCTGGTGTGCATCAGTGCGTGAAAGTTAACACAAGTGACCGGAAAACTATAGACCTCAATTTCTCGTCGACAACAATTTGTGAATGCTTATTCCCAAACATACACTTTGAATACACTTTAAGGTATGGGATTACTTCCATTCAATACCACGCGTCTGGATCTTCGTCTTTCAAGAAGCACTGGGTAAGGGCCCCCGGAAAACGTTTAACATTAATCCGGCACTAGATTTATGCACCAATAAAAGAGAACACATGTTTGCGTTTGCATAATAAACTGATACGATCGTCTTTGTCCGTGATGTGTACTAACTATGACTCACGACTAGCGCCACCATGGCACGTGATGGCGGTAACCAAGCGACAATAAACCACTGAATGTATAATCGGCAAACACTCGACATTGTAACGGAGTGAGAATGAAAAATAATGAAGATTACGGTTGCAAAAATATGTTTAATCTCTACATAGTCAGGACGATCGTCATCAAATAAAGCGCCATTTGAATGTTGTTGTCTTTGTGAATATATGTAACTCGCTTACAGGATGAGACGTTAAGTTTAACTGGACTTTAAATTTAAGTTATAGGAACGTGCGGTATATTGTGCTTCTCTTACTCTTACTTCAATTACCGACCGACAACATTTTACCCCGACAACGTGTTCAAAGCCACGCCCATATGATGACGTAATTGGTTCCTACTTAAGTATGACTCATTTTAGACGATCAATAATTCTTGTAAATTCATATTATTGTGTTTACTTCCTGCCAAGTGGAACAGTAAGGCAAATAGAATCTGACTCACTCACTGTTGGTAAAACGAAAGTAACGCAGTCAAGTCGTATGACGGCGATGTGTGTGTGTGTGTGTGTGTGTGTGTGTGTTTGTGTGTGTGTGTGTGTGTTTGTGTGTGTATGTGTGTGTTTGTGTGTGTATGTGTGTGTGTGTAGAAATACACAGTTCATCGTTTGGACGAGAAAGAAATGTAACTAGATTTCACGAAGTAACTTTAAAAAAACGGATACGGACGTACGCTACCAAAAAAACCGTATTGAAAAAGGAACAACCGTGCCAAACGTGGCATACATGTCAAACTGTGATAAACAAGACGGAGCTTATTTGTGAAGCGCCATCCATGTCAGTAAAGCGCGCATGGAATTGGTCGATGGTCGCGACGTGCATCCCTCACGGTCCCGAACTAGCTGTCCGTGTTGCGGTGGACAGACCAACGTAGAAAACTGCATCGGTGGCCATGTTAACGACTTGTCTGATTATAAGAAAACGGGACCATATATATATATATATATATATATATATATATATATATATATATATATATATACACACACATACATGACGTGTAGTAAATATATATATATAAGATAAGTCAGGATAGAACAATATATTTGTATAAAAGTACAAACATCATGAATTAAAAGCATACAAGTGATCAATCCAATGTTTAATCAATGGACTTCGATAATAAATAAAAGTGCGAAGATGGTTCACAAGAAGTCGGATTTTTCTAACCGGCATAAAAGGCTAAACATTTCTGAACGAATACGTTCATTAAAGGATTTAACATAATTAGTAGCGAACATATGGCTTACACTACAGCGGGGTGACAGGTTGTGTATAATTCTAAAACTGTTGTTATAAGAGACAGTAATACCTTTCAGACTCTGTTTTTTAAAATGACACCAAAGACTTGAGGTGTACACTGAGCCACAGTATTAATTAAATAAAGTTGTTTTAATGGAATTGTTGCATAAGTAAAATTTTCTGGCTATAGGATTTGCCTGAGCATAGATACATCTTTTCTGCCTGGCAATATCATCATCATCAGTAAGATTATTGTTTATAATATGGCCAAAGTATTTACATTTCTCAGTGTAAGGTAGTGTATGGTTATTGATAACAACAGGATGATTATTTTTTTTGTCCCTAGGTTTGTTATCAATAACCATACAGAAAGATTTGTTGGCGTTGCATGTTATAGCAAACATATCGCTATGCTCGGCACAACAATCGGTGAGTTTTCTCAACCCCGCAACACTAGGTGAAAAACACAAAGGTCATCGGCATACATCATATGATTCATTATGGTTCCTGCATAAAGACAGCCAATTTGTAATTTATTCAAATTTACACTTAAGTCATCCATGTAAACGTTAAAAAGATGTGGAGAAAGGATTCCACCCTGCTTAACACCGTTTGAAACGGTAAAAAATTCTGAGAAGCTACAACACCATCTGACAGTGAATTTCTGGGTTCTGTACCAGTAATAAAGAATGCGAACAATAAAAGGAGGACATCCCTGGTCAATTAGTTTGGTGAATAGCTTACTGTGATTGACTTTGTCAAAGGCCTTAGAGGCATCCAGCATAGTAACATACATAGATGAGCCATTCGCTATGTAGTGTCGAAAGAGTTCTTTTAATAAAAATATGAGCATTTCAGTTGAGTGATGCTTTTTAAATCCAAATTGGTTTACACATGTAGATAAAAAAGTAGAAACCCTGGATAATATCAAGGATTCAAATAATTTACTAGCAATTGTGGCTAGAGCAATGGGTCGGTAGTTATGTTATCAGACAGGTCACCCGCCTTATTTTTAATTATGGGGGCTATGATTATAATCATCATAGCATCCGGTAAAAAACCATGAATTAACCTGTTGCTATATAAAAGTGACATGAGAACATGAAGTTTTTCATTCGCATATTTAAAATGTTCGTTACTTACACTATCATAACCCGGGGCTTTGCCTACAGGCATTGCATATATTATATCTTGAATTTCCTTAACATTAACAATCATTTGAGCATTAAGCTGTACATTGCTACAGTATTCGTTGATCTTCTTGATGTTGACTGGAGAGCCAGGTATAGAGTTAAGTAGGGACTGGTAATGATGAAGCCACATTTTTTTATATTTTCGACACCGGAAGCACCACCAACATTGCTAGGATTTGGCAACCTGGCGTTATTCATATGTTTTATGTCCTTCCAGAAGTTTTTGAAGTCATTATTACATAGTTTAGAAGCAAATTTTTCAGCTTTAAGAATTTCAGCATTTTTTTCACATAGTCTTTTGGTGCGTTTAAAATGAGCGCGTCTAATTTTCATTATATCATACAAGGGACTATGACGAGGACTCCCAGCAGACCGCCAGAAGAGAAAGGATTCTCTAGCAGCTTGATATGAAATTTGACTAGGTCGTTCCAGCCAAGAACAGTATACATAGAAGACGTGTTGTTAGACTTAGTAGGGATTACCTCGGCAGCGTCTTTGAGTGATTTTATAATATCATTGTAAAGATTGCTTAGCAAAGTGCGATGGGCTTCATCATTACAATTAGGGTTAGTACATCTTAACACCTCATGAAATACGTCAATAGCAGATAAAAGCAAACCAGTTTGTGTATGATAGTTATGGAGATCCTAGGGGGAGGCAGCATTCCACACAGGATGAGGTGCGTGAATTTGCTCCTGTATGGTGGCTTTATAGGAAGGTAATAACTTGGCATATATAGAGAAGCATAGAGGTAAATGGTCGGAAGCGACACAATCATATTTAATATTTAATTTCCATATCAGATATTGATGAGTGACTAGAGTGGGTGGTGAACACGTGGTCGAGCCAGCTCCTTGAGCCGTGCGCATCACTAACATATGTAAAAGCATCAGAGGGGAGAAGCAATGTGTCACTTGCGATAAGGTGACAGTCGTTTATAAAAGCATCGAGAAATGAAGTAAAAAGACTGGGGTTCTTAATATCCGCATTAAAATCACCAATGATGAATTAAATAGGCGGAAGGGTTTTTTGCAATTTTTTCGCCACAAAGTACGCGTGCGTAGTAATTTATGTAGAAATTGGTAAACATTGATAGGAATGACACGTTTAGCCATTTTAAAAGAGTTAGAAATATGTGATTTTTACAAACCTCGACCAGCATGTCATTGTGAAGACAACAGCAGGAAAGAAGTTTAAGAATTTTTTATGGTCCCTTTTTCTTATAATCAATGGGCACGTAACAGTAGGCTGAACCCAAATAGGCACCCTGGCAACGAAAATGCGGTAGCCATCTAACAGTCATGGAGGACTAATAGAAACGTGTGTATGTCACCAAACAATGAGTGTGTAGTGTGGACAAGCTGCTCAAAAGGAAGAATATTTAAATATGGAGTTATTATTTGCCGACTCAAATATAGCTACGGTCGTGTAGTGACAATGTATAGGCTCCAGCACAGAATCACACGAATAAACCAAAACGGCTGCTAACTTGCCACATGTTGCGTGCGTTTAATTTAGAACATTGTCTATGTCAGGCTAGTTAATAATATTATATTATTATATACATTTTATTAATTCCATCTAGTCAACAAGAGCAGTACTTGTTAAGCGCCGCTATTGTTTATACTTTGTAACCGTCTCCTTTAGGAGGTATCCTATAACTGATCTACTATATATATATATATATATATATATATATATATATATATATATATATATATATATATATATATATATATATATATATATATATATATATATATATATATAATATACACAATGCACGAGTAAGGCCAACTTCTACTTGCTTTCGTCCCTGCCTTTCCAGTGGGGTATGAAATACGTTAACTGCTACTTTTTGGAAGCTGGCCATGGAAAAGGAGCTGCTGACCGAGTGGGTGGAATACTTAAACACACGGCCGATATACTAGAAGCCCATGGAAGAGATCTTCACAACACAGACACTGCGTTTACTGTACTGGAAGCCGATACTATTTTCAAACTCTTCAAAATAAGTAAACAGGACGTGTCTAATGTGGACCATTGTCTACCGTCTGATCTGAAGACTGTACCAGGGACAATGACATGCCATCAAATTGTCGCAACCAAGCCTCGACGAATCTCCTGTCGGAAGTTATTAATACCGGAGTCATCCCCAGTTACATCAGCAAAAAAGCATTACCAAATTTGCCCTGATATATGGATGGTAATTTGTGAATCTCTAGATATCTAAGCCATCCATGTCATGACCAAGTTTAACAGCGACATGAAGAAACTTTACATTCGTAAAGGTAATATTTTGGGTGCTCTAATGCCGCTTTGACTCATGGACACTTATGTTTAATTTGCTGTCAGGGCATACGGTTCCTGATCTATGGTTCACAATGCGTGGTGTTGCACTTAAGGCTCATGACAGTAAGATTAGCTCACTGTAAGTGCAAAAGAGTGTACGTGTATCGCCAATTTTAACGTATGCAATTGGTTCCGTTCATATTTTCGACTTCAAAGTTGATATACATTGTTATGGTTTTCCTTGGCCATTTATGTTATAATGTGGACCTTGAGCAAGATTGGATACATTTGACACATTGTGGTTTTCTATGTGGTTCACCGCATATCAACTTTTTTTAAATTCTTAAAACTGCTGCCACATTCCAAACAGTTTGCTTAATGCTCTGAAATACATGTATCCTAGTTATATGATGTCTTAAGTGTTTGATGTTTACATTACTTAGTAATGTCATTTCGTTTCGGCACTTAATTTTGTCAGTCCCGAAACGAAATGTCAGTCCCTAAATTATACGTCAGTCCTGTAACACCTCTGGCAGTCCCGTAGCATTGCAAATAAACCCAAATTTCTATAATATCAATTAAACTAAAATGCTAATTAGGAGTAATTATTTGAGGATTTTGAATGGGCTTTTGTTTATGAAAACAGTTTCTTTTT
This sequence comes from Lamellibrachia satsuma, assembly GCA_033239005.1. Lineage (NCBI taxonomy): Eukaryota > Metazoa > Annelida > Polychaeta > Sabellida > Siboglinidae > Lamellibrachia > Lamellibrachia satsuma. The sequence continues at coordinate 842,060 of BSQZ01000114.1, read as the reverse complement.
TCATAAGCAAATATCTGAAGTGTTAAGTTGGTATCTTGATAAAATACCACATAATTTTAATTGTACACTTCACAAAATGTAAAAGGTAAGTTTTACCAGACAAAAAGAAAAGATTACAGATTATTGAGAAATGCATGGTTATATAAATCACAATGTCAAAAAAAAATGTTAATTATTTGTCGAATTATTTTTATGAGCCATTTTACTAGTATTGCGGTACTTACATATTATCTGATAGGGCCAGCAATAATCCTCAAAAATGGGAAAAATCGTTAAGGATCGTCGCTGCTAACGGTTGTCATGTAACCATCAAACCCGTTCCCCTCACCAAAAGTCATTTATTTGAATGAATATGGACATTTATTTGTGGCAAGTGAAATATGCCATTGTTTCCATTTACTGGTGATTGACCCATCTGCTTTTACTCCTTCAACTTGAAAATAGTATAATTTTGCGTAACTTGTGGAATGTGACTCCTGTCCAAGGAAAAGTGTGCATATATTTCAACCCACTCAGTGTGAAAACGGTATATTTTTTAAACTGAAAGCGTAGAACGTATTCAAGGACTCAGTTCGGTCAGTTCTCGAGGATGGTATACTGGCAATGCAGTGGGTAGCTAGTACTAATGATGGATTATAGTTAACCTGCGGGTCATTAGCGCACAGAACCTTTACTGGCGGGTTGTGTTATATTTATATCTGCACAGCTAGCAAAAGTTATGAGGCGACTGACGTCACTGCAACGCTGACAGCTATTTCGGGTTCGTGAGGGAAGCACGTCGCGACCGTTGACCAATCCCATGCGCGCTTCACCGACATGTATGGCGCTTCATATTTATTAGCCACTCGACACTGCCCCGCGCAAGTCCGGCTGTATCTATCTAAGTTGCCTCGCACATTTAAGACCAATCGCTCCACCCCTTCACACGCACGCACGCACGCACGCACCCACCCACGCACGCACCCATGCACGCACGCACGGTAGCACGCTCGCTAGCACGCACATAACTCGAAACAAAGCAAACATAGCAAACGAGAGATGCAATAATCATTCTGTTGAACGCCTGTACGTAATAGCAATGTTTGCCGTTTTGCTTCAGTGCACTTTTATTGAGAGAAGGGTTAGCAATGGTTTCCTCGGCCAACTCGCACAGTGTCATTGTTTACCACCAAAAGGACCACTCAGAGCAAGCACTGCTGCTGGGCATGATGACAGACACATTTATTAGTTTTGACAAAGTGACCAAAACATTGGTGCGCAGGCGAAGTCCGCTTCGTCGTGACAGCCCAGAACAGAACGGAACAGAATATAACAGAACAGAACGGAACGGAACGGAACGGAACGGAAAGGAACATAACAGAGTTTGTTTTATTCGATCCAATAAGTCAGGTATAATCAATTAATATTGTAAGATGATCATGACAGCGGTTCTTGGAGAATACTGCTGAAACCAATTTCTGGTAGCTATGACAGGAGCCACCTATGAAAATTATCTGAACATGAATATGTTGATTATCACATTGTATATATATGTGTGATTATCACTTTGTATATGTGTGTGATTATCACTTTGTGTGTGTGTGTGTGTGTGTGTGCGTGCGTGCGTGCGTGCGTGCGTGCGTGCGTGCGTGCGTGCGTGCGTGCGTGCGTGCGTGCGTGCATGTATTCTTTCCTGTCTATCAAGACGAAACTCACTTGTGCTAAAAGTGTTTCGAAATGTGAGTCAACCGTGGTTAAAACGAAAATAGCGCAGTCAAATCGTTTGACGGCAGTGTGTGTGTGTCAGTGAATTACTGGCTGCAGACGGAGATAGTAGACTAGGCGTCCAGTTCAAGTTGAAACTTTCTGACGTGTTGCCGAAGACCGTTCTCTCTAGCAACATGGGTGGCGTGTCATGCTCTTACGACAAAATCACAGATACAAGGTGAGAAAGAGGAAACAGAGTGAGGGCGACTGGGGGGGTCAATTCGGAGTTTCGGGTGTATATATATATATATATATATATATATATATATATATATATATATATATATATATATATATATATATAGTTTACTATGTCACCACAGTCTAGAAATATACAGTTCATCGTTTGGACATAAAGATAATTAAAGGCAAATAGATTTCACGATGTAACTTTAGTATGGTTATATACTTTCCACATAAAGTCTATAATTGGATTCGGAATAAATATTCCACCATGTGATACATTCTAAGGCAAGGGTGGGCAACCTTTCCGATCGATGGCCAAATAGTGATTCTAGAGTATTGTGGTGGTCGTTTTAATCCGAATAAAATTGTTCAATACATAACTTCCGATTGCATGTGAAATCCTCTAGGTTTTGTCAGAAATCAGTCTAGATGTCTGCTTTCTTTCCATGAAAGTATCAACATATTTGTGCTTCTACCACTATAACTTTCGATTTCTTTCTATTTTTTACTTTATGATGAATACAGTAACATATTTTGTCCGTAAATAAAAAGCAAAAAATAAGCGATATGGCCGTACGCCACCAAAACATCCGTATTGAAAAAGGAACAACCGTGCCAAACGTCGCATATATGTCAACCTGTGATAAACAAGACGGAGCTTATTAACCACTCGACACTGCCCCGCGCAAGTCCGGCTGTTTCTCTCTAAGTTGCCTCGCACATTCAAGACCGATCGCTCCACTCCTTCGAACGCACGCACGCACGCACGCACGCACGCACGCACGCACGCATGCTCGCACGCTCGCACACACGCACGGTAGCACTCACGCTAGCATGCATGCTAGCACGCACATAAATCATCGAAACAAATAAAGCACACATAGCAAACGAGACGTACAATAATCATTCCGTTGAAGCCTGTACATAATAGCCCGCTCAGATTCGGCACTGCTGTCGGGCATGATGACAAACATATTGATTAGTTTTGACAAAGTAACCAACACATTGGTGTGCAGGCGACGTCCGCTTTGCCGTGGCAGCCCAGAACAGAACGGAACAGAACTTTGTATATGTGTGTGATTATCACCTCGCATGCGTGCGTGCGTGCGTGCGTGCGTGCGTGCGTGCGTGCGTGCATACTTCCCTGTCTATCAAAACAAAACTCATTTGTACTATACGTGTTTCGATTTTATCTCAGTGCACTCGAACCCGGAGACGCTATTGCCGTCAAGGGAAGCTCATCGACATCGTCAGCCGCCGGATCATCAACTGGGATATGTTCGTATCAACATCACGGCATTTACATTGGAGGACGGAATCAAGAGGTCATCGATTATGTAGACACTTCCGAAGTACGAAGAATCCACCTGACGGTTTTCACAGAAGAGGACGAGCGCCCTCTGAGTCTTGTCAGGTACACGGATGCACCATCAGCCTACGAGCCTTCGAGAATCGTTAAAAGAGCAGTGACACAGTTTAGAAATCAAAATTTTGGAAACTTTGATATACTTACGAAAAACTGCGAGCATTTCGCTACTTACTGCATGTTTGGGAAATCCTTTTCAGTTCAAGTTGACAAAGCATGCGTTATTATGTAATCATAACGATGTGTGGTGTGTAGGGAAGAACGTTGTGTGTAGACGACTATCGATCTAACGGGCAGTGACCACAAGTTTAGTGCCTCACCAATGACCGCTCTGCTCCAGAATTATAGCCCGACTGGCGCCTCCATAAAATAGTCACGGACAAACAATGCCTCGATGTGTGGTTTGACATATATAAGATAAATACGCCGCAGAATCTAGGATGTGTGACTCATGCGAGGTAAAACGAAACTGACGCAATCCAGTCACGAGAAGGTTGTAATCGTGACAGTGAATGAGCAAGTCGATGGGTTCATTTAAAGGTTTGACATATTATATACAAAAGGGCGTTACTGGGAAATATCAAATCGGACTTTGAACAGTTCTTATGTCCATTGCTGTTGTCGTCTTCAACAAAGATGTCTGGTTGTTGAAACTTAGATGTAATGGTAAACCTGATAATAAACACTATTATTGTATGCTTCAATATGTTCTTGCGTCCGTACGAAGCCTATGTAACTTTTCAAGTCTACGTCTTCAGTTTCTTGGCTTTAGAAATACCTATTTTACAGAGGTTGTGATTGGAACTGACGAATGTAAGGCTATTGGACATCAACTGCAGTGTCATTGAAAGCGTTTTTAAAGAGGAATTGATTTAATAAACACAAACGTCATGGGGCGATTTGAAAAGCCGCCTCATCAATCCAAAAACGGTTAAGGCGTTATCTTAAACGTTCCTTTTAAAGATATTCTTGCCACACAATCTACAACACTAATATATTCTGAATCGTCAAAGAGATTACCTCGATAGTACCATGGGGCGTACCTATTTTTAATGGAAGTATAAGCATTTTGCGGGAAAAGAAAGCTGAGCTGTGAAGATGTGCCTTGCGCAAACGCTGCTTTACACCTGGGATTTACACAGAGCCGGGATAACCGCAGCACAAGTGGTTCACTCGTACCAGGCCCCACAAAAATGGCCCCTCAAAATCACTCATAATCCTTTGGTGACCAATTTGGTGCAATGTATTTGGATGTCACTCTTTGTTTATTCAGGATAATTTTGTACGGTCTATAATGTACTGTATTTTGGTGTGTTATTTTTTGGTATGTCATTGTTTCCTGTAATTCTTGCTTGTGATTGTACGCTGTGTGTTTTTGTCATCATAATGTTTTCTGGTATACATGTTTGTATGCCGTCGTCGACAACAAACTGTGAATGCTTATTCTCAAACATAATTGAATAAACTTTAAAGTATGGAGTTACCTCCATTGTCAAAACCTCCTTTCTGGATCTTCGTCTTTCAAGCACTTGGTAAGGGCCCCACAAAAAGCTTAATGTTAATCCGGCGCTAGATGTATAGACAAAAAAACACGCGTTTGCATTTGTGTGATCGTTTTTGTCTGTGATGTGCACTACCAACGACTAGTGCCACCATATCATGTGAAGGCGTAACCAAGCGACATTAAACCACCGACTAGCCTAGCCGACTGTCTACATAACCAGGACGATCGTCGGGCAAACAATGCCTCGATGCAAGGTGTGACAGTTGTAAGGTAAACACGTCGCAGAATCTACGACGTGTGACTCACGTGAGGTAAAACGAAAGTACCGCAGTCCCGTCGGGAGAAGGTTGTAATCGTGACAGTGAATGGGCAAGTTGATGTGCACATTCAATGGTGTGACGTGTACATTCAATGGAGTGACGTATGTACACAAAAGGGCGTTTCTTGGAAATATACTGGGAAATATTCAATAGGTCTTTGCACAGTTCTTGTGTCCATTGCTGTTGTCGTCTTGATCAACGATGTCTGGTCTTGTCTGGTGACGTGAAGCCCGCGACACGTAGAACACGATGTATTGCTACACAAATACACCACTACAAGGGAATGCATGATAAATACAATTATAACAGACTTCGATTTGTTCTTGCGTCCATAAGAAGTCTTTGTAGGTTTTAATATCTACGTCTTCAGTTCATTGGTGTAGGGGGCAGCCGTGGCCTAGTTGTTAAGGTGTTGGACTCTAAATTCTGGGGTTGTGAGTTCAAGACCGACACTGGGCACGGTTCGTTTTCGAAGCTTAGGCAATTTCGTTTATCCTACTTTGCCTCAAGTACAAACAGTGTTTAGAAGGTACCTGCGATGGACCAGTGTCCCGTCCAGGAGAGTCAGTATAACTGCTTCTCACTACAGAAACCAGGTTTAAGCACTGGTCATATAAGCCTTCATGGCTTCCTTACCTTTTTTTTTTACCTTCAGTTCATTGGCTGTAGAAATACGTGTTTTGCTGTTGGCGTGATGGGAAATTACGAATGAAAAGCTAAGTATGGGGTTTAACAAGATTAGTTACACAATCTGTAGATAACTTGTTCCATTCATTTACTGTCCTCTGTGAGAAAGAGTACTTCCTGATATCCAATCTACACTGATCCTTTACTAATTTTACCACATGTCCTCTAGATCTACTATCTTTCTTGAGTGAGAAAAAACATATTTCTATCAATATTTTCATACCCATTCAGTATCTTAAAAACTTCAATCTGATCTCCTCTTAACCTCCTTTTCTGTAGGGTTGTTAAACCACATTCTTTTAGGCGTTCTTCATAACTAAGGTCTCTCAGTTCGCCCGCCCGCCCGCCCGCCCGCCCGCCCGCCCGCCCGCCCGCCCGCCCGCCCGCCCGCCCGCCCGCCCGCCCGCCGCCCGCCCGCCCGCCGCCCGCCCGCCCGCCCGCCCGCCCGCCCGCCCGCCCGCCCGCCCGCCCGCCCGCCCGCCCGCCCGCCCGCCCGCCCGCCCGCCCGCCCGCCCGCCCGCCCGCCCGCCCGCCCGCCCGCCCGCCCGCCCGCCCGCCCGCCCGCCCGCCCGCCCGCCCGCCCGCCCGCCCGCCCGCCCGCCCGCCCGCCCGCCCGCCCGCCCGCCCGCCCGCCCGCCGCCCGCCCGCCCGCCCGCCCGCCCGCCCGCCCGCCCGCCCGCCCGCCCGCCCGCCCGCCCGCCCGCCCGCCCGCCCGCCCGCCCGCCCGCCCGCCCGCCCGCCCGCCCGCCCGCCCGCACGCCCGCCCGCCCCCGCCCGCCCGTTCCACTACACTTCACCACTGTCAGTGCACATCGAAATGAGCGTCTTTTTTCAAAAAAATTATACCTATCACACATCACACCTACATTTAATTAGATATACAATGCTTAACTCTAATCATGAATAGGTTTAGACAGTTTGAAGTAAGATAGTTATCGCGATTAATAATCGCTTCACGAAACATTAAAAATATTGTAGTATTAACTTGTGACATGTGCTGCGTGGATCTTACTTTGAAACGAGTTTGTGTGCCGAACGTGGTCGATAACGGGAAAGTCGAAATCCTGCTTGTTTCCCCCTCTAAATTCAAAATGTTACCAAATTGTGTCTGCTAGTTTATGCAAGTAATTTTCTAGCGGTATGATTGGAACTTCTATTAAACATAATTCTGAACTTCAGAAGAGAAACATGGTCGGTTTGATGCTAATAATTTATCATGATTCAGTTATTAAAGTGAAAATACATTTTATTGTATTTGGATCTTTCCAAATTCTAAAGATATATTAATGAATTATAAAAAGAAATAAAAGCGATAAAGGACGTCAATACATTATGCACGGACACACCAACATGTTGAGGTTGGCATCCATACTGGGTGTAATTTTTTTGTCCTTCTCCTTCTGTCACTGTTCCCATTTCACTACCGTCTCCATCACCTTTCACCACTCCCTCTATCCCTCGCTGTTGTTCTCCACTCTCCTCCAAAACCCGCCTGCCTTCACACAGTCCTCCCACCTTTTTCACGAAAACCGCTACGTCGCTTGTCGAACCAGACGTCAACTGATTATAGGCATCTAGGTTTTCCACACCTTCATTTCAAGCATGAAACTTGGTAGATATGTAGAATACTATATAAGGATAATTTTCAGATTCACAATGAATTTAGAATAATAAGTGCATACTACTGAAATGGCATACAACTAATAATTTTTAACATTACCCTGAACCAATTTCCACATCACAGGGGAATTTAAACAGGTGTCATACTTCTTGTTAATCAGAGTATCACGTTAGACTAACCTACCACACATCTTACACGCAAATTTTGCTCAGTTCCTAATTTATATTCAAAGCATTCAAAGGCGACATGGTAAGAGCCTTGGTAGGCCTTCTCGTCATCAAAGACAATGGGAAGCCAACTTCAGCTAAATACTGCTGATATTAGACGCTTTGTTTCAATGCACTTTGTACAATGCCGTTATTCAAAAAAAATACCTGCTCAAGGAAACAATACAAGAGTATCAAGCCAATTACTACTGCCTCCGCACATTGCTAACACACTAGTGCCCTGCGCGGGCCTAGAATTTGATCCCAAGCCCGGCCCGCAATTAGCAGTTAGAGTCCAGGCCCGGCCCAGGCCCGCAATAATTTTTCAAGCCCGGCCCGGCCCAGGCCCGCAAACTAGAATTTAGGCCCAGGCCCGGCCCAGACCGTGAATGTTTGGCCCAGGCCCGGCCAAACATTCTCGCGGCCCGCAAGCCCGCGGCCCGCTAAGTTTAGAAAAGATAAACCTATAATCTTATAACAAAGACGAAAAACAAATAAGCTGTAAAACAGACTGTTTGTTTTATTAAATAAAAAAAACATATATACATATATGAGATGGGGCATAATATCCTTAGCTCTTAGTTGAGTACTACTCTTATGCTGATGTTCCATAGTGTGTTGGATGAGTTCTAAAAATCCAGCACCACCAACTTCTTCAAACTTACGAATATCCTAAAGAAAAATAAAGTAAAACTTCTTAGTGTCATTACTATTAAATATGATAACATTTGTTATATTTGGCTTTAATGTATTGGCTTATGGTTAAGGTAGGAGATTTGTTTATCTAACCTGACTTAACCCATATGCAAGCCATAACCCCAATTTATATTGTTAATTGAATTAGCTCAACTAAGTTAACATAATTTAATATGATATTTCAATTAAATGTTACCCACAGGCACAGACACCCAGTGGCATTTCCAGCAGGTGTGCAGTCACTAGCATGAGACACATCAGGTTCAGACATGTGTGAATTAATACAAGTGTGAATGAATTAAGACTGGGGAGAAATACCAGTTACCAACTGGGTTGGGTACTGGGTAATGGGCTAGTGGCCTAGTGGGCACTTTGCAGTGGGCAGGTCATTCAGGTGGGCAATGTTTGGAGGGAAGACCTAGACAATAGAATGTCCACTGGTAGGGTCAAAGGGTGATAAGTTGATGGTTAATCATGGCTTGATTGCCTCTGCAAATATTTCTAAAGTAAACATTTAGGGCTGGCTACTTCCAGCCATTAGATTCCATGCAAGGTCTCAATTTGCAACTATATAATACTAAAGAAATAATTTTAAGCATTCATTAACTGGAATTACAATTTATAATCAGTTTTTATTAAAAAATAAAGTAATAATCGGTGTTTTGTATGAATATTTGTATTATGTCCAGGCCCAGCCCAGGCCCGGCCCGGCCCGCTCACACTAGGCCCAAGCCCGATGTGTTTAAATTGTTTTCAGCCCAGGCCCGGCCCGGGCCCGCAGTATGTATGCCCAGGCCCGGCCCGCGAAATTATGTAGAGGCCCGGCCCGGCCCGCCTTGGACCCAAAAAAAAAAGCCCGGCCCGCGCAGGGCACTATAACACACACAAATTAAAGGACAAACGACGCGAAACAATCTGCTCAGAAAACAAAGCAGGAATAGTGATTCCAATCAATATATATATATATATATATATATATATATATATATATATATATATATATATATATATATATATATATATATATATATATATATATATATATATATATATATATATATATATATATATATATATATATAACTTCTGCAAATATAAGTTAATATATGACATAGGCCTACAATATCCCGGTGATTATTGCCAGGGTTGCGGGTGATGCGTTTCAAGAATGTATGGAATAACATTTGGATTCAGAGTTAATATTTAGCAACAACAACGATAACAATTTTTTTTATTAAACAATATAACAAAATAATATTTATGAACACAGCAATTATAGTAAAATTGGTTTGGTCATTTACTACTGGGCCGACCTATCTCTCACTAAGCGGCGTCAAGTTGTCTCTAACCTGTCTCTAGCCGCCATCATATCATTTATCATTGGACCGACCTGTCTCAACAATTGGGCCGAGTTGTCCGAAAATCGGAGCCGACCTGTCTCGAACTGGGCCGAGTTGTCACGTGGGCCGAGTAGTCTAGCATTCCGTGTGACGAAATATTCTAGGTTTTGCCAGAAATCAGTATAGATGTCTGCTTTCTTTCCATGAAAGTATCCTTAGTCTCTTTCGATTTTTTACTTAATGGTGAATACAAGAAATCATTTTGTCCGTAAATAAAAACAAAATAGGGGATACGGCCGTATGTCACCAAAAATCCATATTGAAAAAGGAGTAACCGTGCCATACGTCCTATACAGGTCAACCTGGAATAAACAAGACGGAGCTTATTAGCCACTCGAAACCGCCCCGCCAACTGTCTCTCTCTAAGTTGCCTCGCACATGCACGACCGATCGCTCCACCCCTTCGCACGCACGCTTGCACGCACGCACGCACGCACGCACGCACGCACGCACGCACGCACGGTAGCACTCATGCTAGCACGCATGCTAGCACTCACGCCAGCATATAACTCATCGAAACATATAAAGCAAACATAACAAACGAGAGATACAATAATCTTTCCGTTGAACGCCTCTACGTAATATATGTGTTTGTATGCCGTTTTGCTTCAGTTCAGTTTTATTGAGAGAAGGGCTAGCAATGGTTTCCTCGGGCAATTCGCACAATGTCATTATTTACCACCAATAGGCCCGTTCATATTCGGCCCTACTGTTGGGAATGATGATATACATATTGATTAATTCTGACACAGTGACCAAAACATTGGTGTGCAATCCAAGCCCCGAACAGAACGGAACAGAATAGAACAGAACAGAACACAACAGAACGGAAAGGAACAAAAACGGAGTTTATTTTATTCGATCCAATAAGGCATGTACAACCAATTAATATTGTAAGATGATCATGACAGTGGGTCTTGGAGAATCCTGCTGAGACCAATGTCTGGTTGCTATGGCAGGAGCCACCTATATGTATTATGTGAACACCAGTATGTTGATTATCACATTGTATTTGTGTGTAATTATCACGTGCGTGCGTGCGAGTATACTTCCTTGTCTATCAAAACGAAACTCATTTTGTACTAAACGTGTTTCGATTTAATTTCAGTGGACTCAAACCCGGAGATGCTATTGCTGTCGATGTAATCTCATCACATTCGAAATCAGGGTATTACCATTTCGGCATTTACAATGGAGGAATGCATCAAGAGGTCATCGATTATGTACACACTTCCAAAGTACGAAGAATCAGCTTGACGGTTTTCACAGATAGAAACAAGCACACTTTATATCGTGTCACGTACAATAATGCGTCGTCAGCCAACACACAATCAACAATCGCGGACAGAGCATTGACAACGTTTAGAAATCAAGATTTTTGAGAATATGACAGATACAAGCACAACTGCGAAGATTTCGTTATCTATTGCATGTTTCCGAAACGCATATCAATTGAAGGTTTCAAACCATGCAGTTATTTGGATTCAACTATATAATTACTGCCCGGCTGGCTCCACCAGTAGGGTGACGGAGGTAATCGTGACAGAGAATGAGCAACGCGATTGGTACATTTAACGGTTTGGCGGTTATTATATACAAAAGGGCGTCACTGGGAAGTATTGATTGTTTTTGTCGGTGACGTGTACTAACTATGACTCACGACTACCGCCACCATGTCACGTGATGGCGGTAACCAAGCGATAGTAAACCACTGAATGTACACTAGGCAAAGACTTGATATTGTAACGGAATGAGAATGTAAGGATAATGAAATGTTAATAGTTGCGATTGCAAACACATGTTTAACTTCTACATAACAAGGATGATCGTGATTAAACAAATCGTCATTTGAATGTTATTGTTTTTTTGCGAATATGTGTGATCGGTTACATAATATTGAGGATGGTGAACACGAGGTGTTATGGATAGGAAAACGGTCCACGATGCTACCCAGGCATTACTCGTGTATGATTACAGATAACTAGAATGGACACCATGTTACAAAACTCATACATTACTCATTATGAATACATGTTTACGGGCACGTCATCAATACGAACAACTTCTTAAAACGGTCACACGTAATAATGCAATACTGGACTAAAGTTGGTCTAACATATCATCTTGGTGCGATCGATCTGCTGGGCTTGATGAATTTGAACCTCAGACCGCTCTACGGTTTCACTGTTGCCATCGTGTTACCCGACACAGAACACTGGCATTGTTCTGAGCAAAGATACCAGACGCAAGGGTAATAGCGAAGGGCAGTGTTTACCTCGGCTGTGCCATAGACCAGATGGGAGTACATGGAACGATGGACAAATGATTGGACATGGGTTTCTAAAGGTTTGTGTGACGTCATAGTGCAGATATGCCATGGATCACGTGTAGCTTCCGGCAACTGACCAGATTGCGGCAACGAGCTCGTTCGTTTGGTGACCGGGATGAGTCCAGAGGACTGAGGGATTTGATGAATTGCACAGCGCCAACATTGCGCTAGTAGCACAAGTCAAATATCGCATCACTTGAGGGCTCACCGACACGTGACGACAGGGGGAAAAATGTTTCTCACGGGCACGTCGTTTGACAGTCTTATTGAGAGTGGATGTGGATAGCTTGGGGAATTATATAAATGGGTTCTTTGTGTCAGTGAGTAAATTCCATCTAAGAGTGGAATGCCGTCTTCTCACCTAATCGTTGAAGTCGGCGAGTTTACCTTTAGTTTGTAAGATACAGAGAGGTCAATATTAATCAAGCCACTGGCCCGGCAACATTCCACCATTGGAATTGATAGATTATTCACATCAATCCTCCTGGTGGCACTTGTCACTCACTCACTCATTCACTCACTCACTCACCCACCCACCCACCCACCCACCCACCCACCCACCCACCCACCAACCAACCAACCCACCCACCCACCCACCCACCCACTCACTCACTCACTCTCTCACTCACTCACCAAAACACCCACCACACACAGTGGAAAATAACATTGACCAATATCGCTCACTACAATTCTCACAAAGGTATTTGAATCATTGGTACGGCAGTTGGTCAATGTCTGGATCAAGCCCTAGATTGATAATATGCAGCTCGGGGGATTGACAGAGAAGTGTAGTGGTGACGCGTGGCGATGGAACGGATAATTTTGTGAAAGTGTTATTACATGACTACAGGAAATCATTTGGTCTAATTAATCACGACATACTGATCAACATACTCGTTACAGTGGACTTACAAGCAGACCTGGTCCAATGGATGGCAGCGTTTCTTTTCGAACTAGAGGAGAGGTGACGCTGGATCAAGCCCGGGCTACCCTAATGGATTCTTTCCCCAGATGGCCCGTGGATACTATGGGAATGAGCGATCATATTACACAAGATGGTCCTAGTCATAGCCTAACCCAATACATGCGTCATTACTGAACATGGGTACACGTACATATGCACGCGCACGTACACGTACACGCACACACGGTATATGCATTTAGCCAACATGCGGAAATCGTAATGTTGTTAAATGTTCTCCACGTACATATTTCTCATTTGTGTTGTTTTACCATTGCAAATAGTGCCTGCGTGGTCTGCCACATTCCTTATTTCAGCAAGTAATTGCCAGATGACAACATGTGTCGCACCATTTCTCAGTTACGGAAGTGGCGCCTATTACCAGTATGTTCATATTACTGAACCTTCCCCTATATATGAAACATGCAACCACAGCAGTGTACTTGAAATACAATTGTGGAACATTAGTCATTATGGCATTGAATGAGTATGAAAACATTGATTGAAATAATGTTTTCTCACTTAAGAAACATAGAAGATCTAGATGACGCAAAGTATCGTTGATTAAGGAACAATATAGATAAAAAATACATTCTCTCAGAGGAATGGTTGGAACAAGTTGTTTACAGATTGCTGGCAGCGTAAATGTTCTTAAGTACACACTTGACTTATATATCAGATACATCAATGGTTTCCTTGTCCACATGCCATATAGAGTTTTGCTTTGGATGACAATCTTGTTAATTTATGTAATTTCTGACAATTTGACGTGGCCCGGCAACAATAATCTAAATGCACCCATTGTTTCGAAATATGAGTCACTCCTGAAAAAAAATGAAACCACTGCAGTCAAGTCTTGGAGACGGCGGTGTGTGTGTCAGTGAATCACTGACTTCAGAGCGATACAACAGACTTGGCGTCACCTTTACGTTGACTTTCTGAAGTGTTTCCACAGACCGTTCTCTTTAGCAATATGGGTGGCCAGTCAGGCTCTTACTACGAAATCACAGATCGAAGTTGAGAAAGTGGAACAGATTGAGAGCGATTGGGGGTCAGTTCGGAGTTTCGGGTATATATAATTTACTCGGTCACCACAGTCAGCTGTAGAAATACCCAGTTCATCGTTTGGACGTAACGAGAGTTAAACGTAAATAAGTGTTTCCACGAAGTGACTTTAGTATGATTATATACTTTCCACATAAAGCCTATAATTGGATTCGGAGTAAATATTCCACCACGTGCTACATCCTAAAGTAGGGGTGGGCAGCCTTATCGATCGATGGCCGAATAGGGTCCTAGAGTATTGTGGTGGCCGTATTCATCCGAATAACATTGATCAGTACATAACGTTCCAACCCCATGCGAACTCCTCTAGGTTTTGCTAGAAATCAGTCTAGATGTCTGCTTTCTTTCCATGAAAATATCAACGTATCTGTGCTTCGACCGCTATAACTTTCGATTTTTTACTTTATGATGAATACAATGAAATATTGTGCCCGTAAATAAACATATAAAATAAAAAAGGGATACGGCCGTATGCCAACCAAAAATGCGTACTGAAAAATTTTCAACCGCGCCTTACATCGCATACATGTCAACCTGTGGTAAACAAGACGGAGCTTGTTAGCCACTCGCCACTGCCCAGCGCAAGTCCGGCTGTCTCGCTCTTAGTTGCCTCACACATGCACGACCGATCGTTCCACACCTTCGCACGCACCCACGCACGCACGCATGCACGCAAACGAATACAGTGACATTGTTTACCACCAAAAGGCCCGCTCAGATTTGGCACTGCTGTCAGGCATGATGACATACATATTCATTGGTTTTTACAAAGTGGCAAACACATTGGCGCGCAGGCGAAGTCCGCTTTGCCGTGTAATAAATCATGCGTAACCATTTAATGTAGTGATATGATAATCACAGTGAGTCTTGGAGAACCTGCTGAGACCAATTTATGGTTGGTATGAAAAGTATCTGAACATGCGTATGTTGATTATCACTTTGTATATGTATGTGATTATAACTTTGTATATTTGTGCGTGCGTGCGTGCGTGTATACTAACCAATTGTCTATAAAAATTTAACTCATTTTTGCTAAGCGAGTCTCTATTTAATTTCAGTGTTCTTAAACTCGGATATGTTAACGCCGTTAAGGGAAGCTTATCAGGCTCGTCATCAGGTGGACCATCAGGCGGGTCATCAGGCGCATCACCAGACAAGTCATCGGGTGGGTCATCGGGCAGGTCATCAAACGGATCATCATGCGGTTCATCGGGCGGATTATCAGGTGTGTCATCAGGCGGATCATCAAACGGGTCATCGGGCGGATCATCAGACAGATAGGTCATCGGGCGGGTAATCAAACGGATCATCATGCGATTCATCAGGCGGATTATCATGTGTGTCATCAGGCGAGTTATCATGAGGGTCCTCAGGCGGATCATCAGATGGGTTATTTGGCAGATTATCACGGATCATCATGCGGATCATCAAACGGATCATCGGGCGGTTCATCAGGCGGGTCATCAGGCGATACATCAGGCGGGTCATTACGAGGGTCGACAGGCGGGTCATCATGCAGGTCATCAGGCGGGTCATTAGGCTGTTCATTATTATGTAATCATACCGGTGTGTGGTGTATAGGGAAGAGCGCTGTTTGAATACAGGCAAGTCGATCTAACGGACAGTGCCTACGATTTCATGTGCCCGACCAATAACACTCTACTCTAGAATTATAGCGCGGCTGGCGCCACCTTAAAATAGCCTCGCAAAAAACAATGCCTCGTTGCGTGGTTTGACAGCTGTAAGGTAAACGCACCGCAGAATCTAGAATGTGTGACTCGCGCGAGGTAAAACGAAACTATGGCAGTCCCGTCGGGAGACGGTGGTAATCGTGGCAGGGAATCTTGGTGTAGATATATTTTACTGTGGGCGTGGTGGGAAATTATGAATGAAAAGCTATTGAGCATTGAGCACCAGTGTCGTTGAAAGCATTTTTACCTTAGTATACACGTCCGTCATGGGGTGAATACAAAAACAGTCTCACCAGTCCAAAAGAGTATTCCGGTGGTATTTAAACCTTTTAAAGTTACATTTACCACACATTCTACAGTGCTAATACTATTTTGGATCGTCAAAAAATGTATTCGGTAGTCTTATCGTGTCGCTTGTCCCTTTTAAATGCAAGGGTCTACTTTTGGCGAGAAAAGAAAACTGAGCTGTCAAGGAGTGCCTTACAAACGCTGCTTTATACCTGGGATTTACACAGAGCCGCGATAACCGCAGCACAAATGGTTCACTCGTACCAGGCCCCACAAAAAGGGCCCCTCAAAATCAATCAAAATCCTTTGGTGACTAATTTGGTGCAAAGTATTTGTATGTCACTCTTTGTTTTGTTCAGGAGAATGAGTACGGTCTGTATTGTACGGTCTGTATTGTACGGTATGTTGGTGTGTTATTGTCTGGTATGTCATTGTTTGCTGTAATTCATGCTTGTAATTGTATGCTGTGTATTTTTGTCATCATACGATATGTTGTCCTGTATACACGTTTGTTTGACGTCGTCGACAACAGTCTATGAATGCTTATTCTCAAACATAGTTGAATAAACGTTAAGGTATGGAGTTACCTCCATTGTCAATACCTCCAGTCTGGATCTTCGTCTTTCAAGCACTAGGTAAGGGCCCCACAAAGAGCTTAATGTTAACCAGGCACTAGATTTATACACAAATAAAACGTTCTGGTGTTGTTTTGACCAATACATTAAATAGTCTTTTGCTCACTTGTTCATGATATATCATACAATTTGCGTAGTCAACTGTAATTTTGTTTTCGCGGCTTTTCTTTGAATGTTGCAGTGTTCAACCACCAGTTTTCCCTTACTGGCTTCTCATCTCGTCTCAGTTGTCTGCATCATTTAAAATCTTTACAATTCGTAATGTAATTTTTTTATTTTATTGGATTGCAAAAGTGGCCGCAATCAGTATACTATATTAAAGTGATCCAAGTTCGTGCGTCGCGAAATTCCGTGGCAATGCGGTATTGTGTTATTTGTCTCATACCTAAACGTGTTACACTGAATTGTGTCATGCCAACCTGGTTTAATAACAATTGTAGCTGCCAGTTCTACATAAATTTTTACAGAAGCAGTCAAACTGAAGAGAAAACGACACAATACCAAGGGGCACTGAATTGGACTATGTACGAACTTTGGACACTCAACTATACATATGTTTGCCAGAACCTCGGTCTCATATGCTAAGTTTCTCCGATTTAAGATGATTCTAAATAGTATCTACATACTGCTGAAATTACCTTTGGAATGTTTGTGATATGAATGTGTTCATTTTCGAGCGTAGACAAACTGTCGCGTACCGGTGTTATCGTTCAAAAAAAGGAAACATATCCAGCCAGGAAGTATTAAAACGCTAGTTCGTTGTGGGTTTGGACGCATGTTTTTAGGGGCTAACAACATATTTCCAGTAGCATTTTACAAGGTTGTCCTCCTAAGTTGTGATCCTAGATTATGTAGCTATGGTTTTTGGAGTCAAACCTTTTACAGCATTACATGTCTGGTCAACCCACTTGGTCCCCTTGGGTATATAATATTATAGGGTTTTTGCTTTGGACGGCAATCTTGTTAATTTATTTAATTTCGGACGTTTTCATTTCCTGCGACGTGGCCCGGCAACAATTATCTAAATGCAACCATTCTTTCGAAATGTGAGTCACTCCTGGTAAAAACGAAACAACTGCAGTCAAGTCATGTGACGGCGGTGTGTGGGTCAGTGAATCAGTGACTTCAGAGCCAGAAAGTCGATCCGGCGTCACGTCTACGTGTTGTGTGTTGCCAATCACCGTTCTCTCTCTAGCAATATGTTTGGCGAGTCAAGCTCTTACTGCAAAATCACAGATCCAAGGTGAGAAAGAGGAAACAGACTGAGGGCGATTGGGGTCAATTCGCAGTTTCGGGTTTACTCGGTCACAACAATCAGGTGTATAAATACGCAGTTCATCATTTGGACGTAAATAGGTTCCACGAAGTGACCTCAGTATCGTTATATACTTTCCACATAAACCCTATCATTGGATTCTGAATAAATATTCCACCACGTGCTACATTCTAAAACAGGGATTTTCGATCGATGGCCAAACAGGGATTCTAGAGTACTGTAGTAACCGTTTCATAATATTGATCAATACATAACGTTCCGATCTCATGCGATATCCTCTAGGTTTTGCCAGAAATCAGTCTACGCGTCTGCTTTTTTCCATGAAAGTATCAAAATATTTATGCTTCGACCACTATAACTTTCGATTTGTTTCGATTTTTGACTTAATGATGAATACAAGAAAATATTTTGTCCGTAAATGAAAAATAAAATAAAAAAGGGATACGGCAGTTTTCCAACCAAAAATGCGTATTGAAAAATGTTCATCGGCGCCTAACATCGCATACATGTCAACCTGTTGTAAACAAGACGGAGCTTATTAGCCACTCGCCACTGCCCCGCGCAAGTCCGGCTGTCTCGCTCTTAGTTGCCTTGCACATGCACGACCGATCGTACCACACCTTCGCACGCACGCACGCACGCACGCACGCACGCACGCACGCACGCACGCACGCACGCACGCACGCACGCACGCACGCACGCACGCACGCACGCACGCTCGCTAGCACGTACATAGCTCAACGAAGCAAAAATGCAAACATAGCAAACGAATACAGGGTTTCCTCGGCCAACTCGCACAGTGTCATTGTTTACCACCAAAAGGCCCGCTCAGATTCGACACTGCTGTCGGGCATGATGACGTACATATTGATTAGTTTTTACAAAGTGGCAAACACATTGGCGCGCAGGCGAAGTCCGCTTTGCGGTGTAATAAATCATGCGTAGCCATTTAATGTAGTTATATGATAATGACAGTGGAGAATCCTGCTGAGACCAATTTCTGGTTGCTACGAAAAGTACCTCAACATGCGACTGAACATGCGTATGCTGATTATCACTTTATGTGTGTGATTATAACTTTGTATATGCTTGCGTGCGCCCATACTTCCCTCTCTATCAAAATTTAAAAAAGTTTTACTAAGCAAGCTTCCATTTTATTTCAGTGTTCTCAAACCCGGAAATGTTATTGCCGTCGAGGGAAGCTCATCAGGCGCGTCATCGGGCGGACCATCAAGCGGGTCATCAGGCGGGTCATCGGGCAGATCATCGGGTGGGTCAAAGGGCGGGTCATCATGCGGATCATCAGGAACGTCATCAGGCGGATTATCAGGTGTGTCATCAGGCGGGTCATCAAACGGATCATCGGGCGGGTCATCGGGCAGATTATCAGGCGGATTATCAGGTGTGTCATCAGGCGGGTCATCAAACGGATCATCGGGCGGGTCATCAAGCGGATCATCAGGAGCGTCATCAGGCAGATCATCAGGAGGGTCGTCAGGCGGATTATCAGGTGTGTCGTCAGGCGGGCCATCAAAAGGATCATCGGGCGGGTTATCAGGCGGATTATCAGGCGGGTTATCTGGCGGGTTATCAGGCGGATCATCAGGCGGGTTATCAGGCGGATTATCAGGTGTGTCATCAGGCGGATCATCAAACGGATCATCGGGTGGGTCATCAGGCGGATCATCAGGCGGGTTATCAGGCGGATTATCAGGTGTGTCATCAGGCGGGTCATCAAACGGATCATCGGGCTGGTCATCAGGCGTTTCATCAGGCGGGTCATCAGGCAGGTCATCAGGCGGGTCATCCGGCTGTTCATCAGGCGGATCATCACGGGGGTTATTTGTGTATTACCATCTCGGCATTTACATTGGAGGACCGAACATGGAGGTCATCGATTACGTAGACAATTCAGAAGTACGAAGAATTCACTTGATGGTTTTTACAGAAGACGACACGCGCCCTTTATATCGTGTCCAGTACACAAAGGCACCGCCAGCCTACGGGCCTACGGGAACCGTGGAAAGAGCAGTAACAAGATGGGTAAATCAAGATTTTGGACAATATTATCTAACTATGAATAACTGCGAGCATTTCGTTACCCACTGCAAGTTTGGGAAACACTTTTCAGTTCAAGTTAAGAAACCATGCGTTATTATGTAATCAAACTGGTGTCTGGAGTATGGGGAAGAACGCTGTTTGAATAAAGGCAAATCGATCTAACGGACAGTGCCTACGATTTCATGTGCCCGACCAATAACACTGCCTCGCTGCGTGGTTTGACAGCTGTAAGGTAAACGCACAGCAGAATCTAGGTGACTCACGCGAGGTAAAACGAAACTATGGCAGTTCCGTCGGGAGACGGTGGTAATCGTGGCAGGGAATCTTGGCTATAGATATATTTTACTGTGGACGTGGTTGAAAACTACGAATGAGAAGCTATTAAGCATCAACGTCAGGGTCTTTTAAAGCATTTTTACCTTAGTATACACGTCCGTCATGGGGTGAATACAAAAGCAGTCTCATCAGTCCAAAAGAGCGTTCCGGTGGAATTTAAACTATTCATTTTAAAGTTACATTTACCGCACATTCTACTGTGCTAATACTATTTTGAATCGTCAAGAAATTAGTTCGATAATCTTATCGTGTCTCTTGTCCCTTTTAAATGCAAGGGTCTACTTTTTGCGAGAAAAGAAAACTGAGCTGTCAAGATTTGCTTTACGCAAACGCTGCTTTACACCTGGAATTTACACAGAGTCGGGATCAGCACAAGTGGTTCACTCGTACCAGGCCTCACAAAAGGATCAAGTGGTTCACTCGTACCAGGCCTCACAAAAGGGCCTCTCAAAATCAATCATAATACTTTGGTGACTAATTTGGTGCAAAGTATTTGGATGTCACTCTTTGTTTTGTTCAGGAGAATGTGTACGGTCTGTATTGTACGGTATTTTCTTGTGTCATATTTTGGTACGTCATTGTTTGCTGTAATTCTTGCTTGTCACTGCATGCTGTGTCTTTTCATAATGCGCTATGTCTTCTTGTATGCATGTTTTTTGTTGTAACAATCTGTGAATGCTTACTCTCAAACATAGTTGAATAAACTTTAAAGTATGGAGTTACCTCCATTGTCAATACCTCGCGTCTGGATCTTCGTATTTCAAGCATTTGTGATCAATGTGTACTATATATGACCAATGTGTACTACCTACGAACAATGTGTACTATCTATGAACACTGTGTACTACCTATCTTCTTCTTCTTCTTCTTTCGTGTCCTTCACACAATGTGTTGCCACTTGCGGGCGCACACCTTTGCTCGCTCAGTGACAGTGACGAGGTCTTCTGCGGTGCAGGCATCATCCAGTAGTCGACCTCAGTGGAGGTGGGCCATCTTCTGCAGTTCCCCACAGTTGCAGTTCAAAGACTGGGTGTCATCAATATATCCCCACCTCCTCATCGTACTTTTAACACGGCCAACGCCAGTGCGTAGGCGGTTCAGAGAACGCCAACAGAGCCATGCTTAGTCAGACCCCGCTGGCAGGGATTCAGCCGCCTCTAATCCCATTTTATTGGAGGCTGGTATATGAGCTATTTTGCTGTTCCACATCTGTATTCTAGTGATACTAGGAGACGAGTGGAGCGGTGTCACTGTGTGCAAGAAGCTCTTCCGCGACTTCAGTCGGCTAGCAGCTGGCATATGGTTGAACAGTTGGTGTCTGGTATCTGTCGTTAGTCGTGATCGTTCCATGCGGCTGGCAACAGTTCTCCTGATTTGAGGGGAGCTATGCTGCCCAGCAAGTGTACGCTGTCGACGTTCGCCGGTTTGAGGCAGCCTGAGATGATTAGGCAGCAGTCATGTAGAGCAGGGTTCAACTTGCTTGCGTGTGTGGACCTTTCCCATACCAGACAGGCATACTCGGCAACTGAGTAGCAGAGAGCGAGACAACTAGATCTTAAAGTTGATGCTCTGCACCCCCACTTCGAGTTGGCAAGTTTGCGGATGATGTTGTTTCTTGCGTTTACTTTCATCTTGTTTTTTTGTATGTGTGTCTTAAAGGAGAGAGTTCTATTCCAAACAACGTTTAATTCTCGCTTAGCGTCTCTGTTCCTCAGGTGGAAAGCACACACCTTCGTCTTAGATGGGTTTGCGCGCAGTTGGTTGAGGTCGTAGTATGTGGACAAGATGCTTAGTGCAGACGTCAGATTTACTTCGATGTTATTTAAATCTTTTTCTTGCGATGCAATGCATAAGTCGTCCGCATATATGAAACTCTGTGTAACAGTGTGCACGGGCTGATCGTTGGTGTAGATGTTAAATAACATCAGTGCCAGTACACTTCCCTGTGGTAGTCCGTTGGTAGTCCGTCTTTTCTGTACTACCTATGACCAATGTGTACTACCTATGACCAATGTGTACTACCTATGAACAATGACCATATCATGTGAAGGCGGTAACCAAGCGACATTAAACCACCGACTAGCCTAGCCTACTGTCTACATAACCAGGACGATCGTCGGGCAAACAATGCCTCGATGCAATGTGTGACAGTTGTAAGGTAAACACGCCGCAGAATCTACGGTGTGTGACTCACGCGAGGTAAAACGAAAGTAGCGTAGTCGTATCTACTTCTTCAGTTTCTTGGCTGTAGAAATACGTGTTTACCGTGGGCGTGATGAGAACGAATCAAAAACTATTGGGCAACAACTTCAGTTTAATGAATGAAATCGTTTTAATGAGGAATTGGTTTAATAAAGACGTCAGTCATGAAGCGAATACAAAGGTCTTCTCGTCAGTCCAAAAGAGTGTTACGGTGGTATCTAAATAATTCCTTTTAAAGTTGCACTTGCCACACATTCTACAGTGCTAATAATATTTTGAATCATCAAGAAATTACCTCGATAGTTTTATCATGGCACTTGCCCCTTTTAAATACAATGGTCTACTTTTTACGGGGAAAAAATACCGAGCCATCAAGGAGTACTTTACGCAAACGCTGTGTTTACTCCTCCAGTACAAAAGGTTCACTCGTACGAGCCACCCCCCCCCCCCCACACACACAAATATGGTCTCCACAAAATCAGCCATTGTCTGTTGTATATAATTTGCTGGAATGTATTTCGATCACACATTTCATTTGTTCAGGAGAACTTGTGCGGTTTCTAATATACGCTTGTTTTTTCGGTATGTCATTGAATGCTATAATTCTTGCTCGTTGTGTCTTTTTTTCATCACACGCTATATTTTCTTGTATGTCGTCGACAACAATCTGTTTGCCGGCGTGGACAACAATCTGTGAATGTTTATTTCTCAAATATAGTTGAATAAACGTTAAGGTATGGGGTTTAACAAGATTAGTTACACAATCTGTAGATAACTTGTTCCATTCATTTACTGTCCTGTGTGAGAACGAGTACTTCCTGATATCCAATCTACACTGATACTTTACTACTTTACCTCATGTCCTCTACATCTACTATCTTTCTTGAGTGAGAAAACATATTTCTAGCAATATTTTCAAAACTTTAATCTGATCTGCTCTTAACCTCCTTGTCTGTAGGGTTGTTAAACCACATTCTTTTAGGCGTTCTTCATACCTAAGTTCTCTCATTTCTGGAATAATTTTAGTTGTTCTCCTCTGTATTCGTTCAAGCATATCTATATCCTTCTTACGATATGGTCTCCACGCTTGTATACAATATCCTAAATGCGGTTTAACTATTTTTTTATACAGAGGTATAATTAACTTTTTTCCATGTATGTTATGTTTCTACTAATCAACCCAAGCATGACCTCGCTTTTCGGAATCCATGTTGAGATGAATTTAATAATTTATACCTAACAAGGATGTCCTCTATATTGTCTTTAATTAACCTTTCTAATAATTTACAAATAACTGACGTTAAACTCACTGGTCTGTAATTTTATGACTTATTTCTCGAACCCTTTGCTTCTTTTCATTAATTGTTTGCTTATTTCCTTTCAAAAGGAACCACTCCCTCTTTAAGTGACAAGTTGAACACTTTTACATATGGTATACTGATTCGTTCTGCTCTTTCCATTAGTAGTTTTTGAGGAATTATCTTCATTGTCAATACCACGCATCTGGATCTTCGTGTGTCAAGCATTTGTAAGGACCCCCTATAAAACGTCTAACGGTTAGCATTAACCCGGCATTGGATGTATACACAAATATAAAAACACGTGTTTGCCTTTGCATAATAAACTAATATGATCGTCTTTGTCCGTGATGTGTACGACCTTTGACCCATGATTAGCGCCACCATGTCACGTGGTTTTTTCAATTGAATTTCAGATGTTCTAATCATTACACTACTGTTGCCCATAAAATGGAGGCTGGAGGCTGTTCTTGGCTTGTTTTAGGTTTACATCGTTCTTTTAATTCCACTGTTATCGTGTGTATTGCCTGCAGATCGCAGAAACATAAATACAACTAAGTAACAAAACACATCAATTTGAACCTCAGTCCACACTATGTTTTCACTGTTGTCATAGTAACCTGACACTGAACTGAACATTGAACATTGAACATTGAACATTGAACACTGGCATTGTTCTGAGCAAATACGCCTGGGGCACGAGAGCGAAGAGCAATGCTTATTTCAGCTCTGTCACAGGCCAGATTGATGTGCATGCACACATTGCCTATTGTATATGTTTTCGTACAGATTTGTGGCACGTCATAGTGCAGATATACCAAAGATCCCGGGTAGCTTCCGGCACCTGACCAGACTGCGGCAACGTGCTCGGATCAGGGATCAGGCCAGAAGACTGAGGAATATGATGAATCGTAATCATTGGTACTGATACACTATTCACATTAGTTCTCCTGGCGACACTGGTTACTCACTCACTCACTCACTCACTCACTCACTCACTCACTCACTCACTCACTCGCTCAATCACTCACTCACTCACTCACTCACTCACTCACTCAATCACTCACTCACAAAACATCCACCACACACAGTGAAAATGACATTGGTCAGTATCGCTGACTACAATTCTCACAAAGGTGTTTGGCGCTGAAGTGGGTCAATATCTGGATTAAACCCTAAATTGATGATAGGCATTTCGGGGGGGGGGTGGCAGAGACTGTAGCATTGAAGCTATGGTTGAAAGGTTCCACAAGTGGCGATGAAACGTATACTTTTGTGAAAGCCTTATTTGTGGACTACATGAAAGCATTTTATCAAATTAATCACGATATACTGATCAATAAACTCGTTACAATGGACTTACTAGTACACCTGGTCCAATTCAATTAAAACTGTTAGGATGGCAGAGGTTCTCCTCGACGGTGACGTCATGCTGTATTAAACCAAGGCTACCCTAATGGATGCGTTCCTTAGATAACATTATCTAAACCATAACATTGTTTGGTTTATATAAAGATTTCCAAGCACCTTTCCATATTTATAAATGTGCTGATGATAGCATAATAATACTATATGAAATACGCAACCATAGCCGTTTACCTGCAAAACAATTTTTTAACCTTAGTTATGAAAAGGCGTAAAAGAATGGTGGTTTAATAACCATGGAGACAATGAGGTTAAGAGAAGGTCAAATTGAAGTATTTAGTCTTTGGATGGGTATGAATTATTTTATTATGAACAGTTTTGCAGCCGTGAAGTGAATCACGTGTGTTCGCATATGCCAGTTCGTAAGTGAATTAATAAAACGTCAAGTACCATTAAAGGTAGCTAAAACCACTTAAATAGTAATAAATAATCATATAGATGATTAATTAAATATATAATTAATTAACTCAATAAATTATTAAAGATCCATATTATTAAAAAGTCATCGCTGTTGTCTATGTCCATAGACTGTTAGGTCGTGTGGTTCCGTGTCAACTCTCGCCACTGTTCACGGTCGAGTGAGCACAGACCTTCGATGTCGGCGGGGCAACGTAGTTGATGTCCAATGCGTCGCAGATCCGCACCAAACACCGTCGGCCACGTCGTCTGCGGTCGACCTCTGACCGACGTGGAGCCTGAGTGAACAAACGTTTCAGCGTACTGTTACGTTTCCCAATCATATTAACGTTTTTTGCACGATTAAAAGAAAATGAGACCGTCAAACATTCTGAAATTACTTACCTGCCTTTGGCATCATCTCATTGACATGCTGATCGAGATTAGTCAAAGTCTTGTACTTCTAAATCTTGTAAAATGACTGAACGTGCCATACCCGTCAATGTTTACCAATTTCTGCATGTAACACACCAGGACAGGAAGTGTAACTGAGGCATGGTCCCCAAAGTAGTTGTCAGTCGCGAGCTGAGCGGGTGCGTCAGGAGACATACGGAGCACGTGCCCGAGCAGACGCCACCGAGCTGTCAGGACGGCTTCGCTGATTGGGTGGCATCGACACCGCCGGTTCAGTGCATCGTTTGAAATGCGATGTGACCAGTGGATGCCGGCGATCTGACGCAGGCGATGACGGTGGTACGAGTCTAGGCGATCTAGTTATGCTTTCGTTAAGCCTCACGTGCCCACGTTTTATGTTAGCGCGGGCACGACAAATGATGCGTTCAGTCGTAGACGCAGTTGCAGGCTGATCAGCGATCGCCTCAGCCAGATTGTCCATAACTTCCTGAAGGCGACGTTTGTCTTCCAAGTATGATAGCGCGATACGCGCGACATCAGCAAGGTGTCGTCAGCATACTCGACCAGTGGAAGGTTGGCGTCGGCTGGAGGGCGATCACAGGTGGGAAAAACATTGGGGTTTTTGTTTTGAAAGGCAATTTATTTTAATTAACTGGCTTCGGAATAAATATTCCATCAGGTGCTACATTCTAAAGCAGGGGTGGACAACATTTTAGATTGATGGCCGAATATGGATTTTAGAGTATAGAGGTGGCAGTATAAATCCGAATACCAATATATAGCGTTCCGACTCCATACGAAATCCTCTAGGTTTTGTCAGAAATCAGTCTAGATGTCTGCTTTCTTTCCTTGAAAGTATCGACGTATTTGTGCTTCGACCAATATAACTTTCGATTTCGATTTTTTACTTTATGACGAATGCAAGAAAATATTTTGTCGGTAAATAAAAACAAACAAAAACTATATAAAAAATAATGGATACGGCCGTACGCCACCCAAAATCTGTATTGAAAAGTAGCAACCGGCCAAACGTCGCATACCTGTCAACCTGTGGTAAACATGACGGAGCTTCTTGGCCACTCGCCACTGCCCCGCGCAAGTCCGGCTGTCTCGCTATTAGTTGCCTCGCACGTGCAGGATGGATCGCTTCATTACTCAGCACGCACGCACGTACGCACGCACGCAAGCTAACATGCAAGCTAGTACGCTCGATAGCACGCACGTAGCTAATCAAGGCAAATAAAGCAAACATAGCAAACGATAACAAAAAAATATATTATTTCCCGTTGAACGCCTGTGCATAACGGCAGTGTTTGCTTCAGTTCACCTTTACTGAGAAACAGGCTAGAAAGGGTTTCCTCGGCCAACTTTGAGCGGCGCACAGTGTCATTGTTTACCAACAAAAGGCCCGCTCAGAGTCGGCACTGCTGTCGGGCATGATGACGTACATATTGATTAGTTTGACAAAGCGACCAACACTTGGGTGTGCAGGCGAAGTCCGCTTTGATGTGGTAGACCAGAACAGAATAGCCCACTCACGTCAGAACATGCCGCCTACTCAGTTCAGCAGTTATTCTCGAAGCGATTACGACTATATAAAAACATAGATTACATACAGCGAAAGGCAGTGTTAGTTTATCCACTGGATTAGTTGAGCCACCTGCGTTTCCCAGGAACTACATCAGCGACAATTACATGGAACAACACAATGATTAAACATGTTATTAAGAACACGACTGACGTATAGTAGGTGACATTTGTCACAACGGTCAGAACATGTGAGTGAAAGTATGTTTTTTGATTTTTTTCAAAACTTTGGATTATCGGTATATGCTGGTGATTAATGTAAGCTGGTGTGTACACTATCAAATCACGTGACCAGACTTTATTGACTGTGCACGGAGAAGAATATTATTTACACAACTTGCAGTAATGAGAAGTCAATTAAATAAGCTTGTTGTGCCACCCAAGGCCGAAGGCAGGGTTACTTGAGCAGCAGTTAAAGAACGAAGACGTGTTTTAGGCTTACAACATTCGTTAAATTCCATTGTTATCTTGTGTGTTCCCCGCGACGTGGCTCGACCGCAGATACATAAATACACGTGTTGATATGTGAGTCATTCCTGGTTAAAACGGAAGTACCGCAGCCAAGTCGTGCGACGGCGGTGTGTGTGTCAGTGGTTGACTGGCTGCAGAGCGAGACAGCAGAGTCGTCACGTTGAAGTGTTGTTTAAGGCCGCTTCTCTAGCAATATGGCATTTTCAGCTGCGTCAACCTCCTCTACTGGAGCAGGATTTTCTAGCTACGATTCAAGCCGTTACAGCGATGCCCTGACCGAATCTAAGCGGGTGACTTGTGACGTCAAATATGAAAGCATCGGAAATTCTAGGTGAGAAAACGACAACGAGTGTGGGAGATTGGGTCAATTCCGATTTGTGGTTAAATCATAGCATATCACTTCAGCCAGCTGTAAAAATAAATGTGCTTGTGCAGTCTTTTTGGTCACAGTTTTATTGCTAACGTGTACCAGTTTGTCTTCTACACTGATGTAATTATACAGACTATTTATTTATGAGGGTGCACCCCACGCTGGAGGCATTTTACGTTTAATGCGATATGCACAGTGCCAGTTACGTTGAAATACGACCTAAAAATACATAGGACGACTTTTTTCAATATACACAGGAGTTGGGTTTTCTCCACACAAACTAAGAAATGGATGCACCTCCCCGTTATTGACCAAATACACCGGGCATTCATTGGTAATGGAACTGCTTAGGAACACGAAATACGTATTCCATCACTTGGATATCACGAGAATTACACGAGAAAAGGTTTTACGGAGTAAATTCAGTGTGGACATATTCAGTGTGGATATATATTTGCGTCGGAATGAAGAATCCCCATGTGCTACATTCCAAAGCAGGGGTGGACAACCTTTTCCTTTTCATGCAGAGGGTCGTATATATCCGTATTTCCGAAATCCGCCAGGTGTCGCCAGAAAAATGTCTACTTTCTTTTCAGGTAAGTATCAAAACTGTCCACGTCAACTATTTCTAAAACAAACAAACAAATACACGGGGGTCAGCTGTTATAAGGCGTTGTGTTCAGATCTTGTGATTCAGCGCTCAACCATAAACTGTCACTTTCATTTTAACATATATGTCAGATGAACAAAGATATACTTCCCTGTCTGCCAAAACGAAACTGTACAACACGTGTTTCGATTTAATTTCAGTGTTCTCAGAAATGGAGATACTATCGGTGTGAAGGGTAACTCATCAATCGGATCAACAGGTGGGTTGCTGGAGTATTACCACCTCGGTATTTACCTTGGAGGACGGACGCAAGAGGTCATCGATTATACAAACGATTCGGAAGTACGAAGAATCCGCCTGACGGTTTTCACAGAAAACGACACGCGCCCTTTGTTTCGTATCCGGTACACGAACGCACCGCCAGCATCCAGGCCATCGGAAATCGTGGAAAGAGCAGTGACACAGTTTAGATATCAAGAATTTGGACAATATGATGAAATCACGAATAACTGCGAGCATTTTGTTACCTACTGCACTTTTGGAAAAACGTTTTCATGTCAAGTTGCCAAAGTAGTGCAAACGAAAACTTGGAATTGGGGTTGCGTCAGCATGTAATTCACATCGGTGTCTGGTGTGGAAGAACTCTGTTTGTATACGGCCATGTCCATCTAATTAAAAGTGTTCAGCCAGTTACACTCTACTCGATTCCAAAATCATAGAACGATTTGTGTGACTTTGAAATAGCCACCGACGAACTATAATATTAATGAGACTTTGCGGTTACAAATGCTGTTGAAGAGACAACTTTCTGGAGGTTACCTCGCGTGAGTTACACATCGTTGATTCTGCGACGTGTTTACGTCACAGGTGTCAATCCACGCACTGGGAACGACGAATAAATGAGTTGACTGTGTGTGTGTGTGTGTGTGTGTGTGTGTGTGTGTGTGTGTGTGTGTGTGTGTGTGTGTGTGTGTGTGTGTGTGTGTGTGTGTGTGTGTGTGTGTGTGTGTGTGTGTGTGTGTGTGTGTGTGTGTGTGTGTGTGTGTGTGTGTGTGTGTGTGTGTGTGTGTGTGTGTGTGTGTGTGTGTGTGTGTGTGTGTGTGTGTGTGTGTGTGCGTGTGTTTGTGTATGTTTGTGTGTGTGTGTTTGTGTGTGTGTGTTTGTGCGTGTGTGTGTGTGTTTGTGTGTGGGTGTTTGTGTGTGTGTGTGCTTGCGTGTGCGTGTGTGCGTGTATACCGTGACACATCCAAGACCTATGCATTCACGCACCCACCCACGCACCCTTCCGTCATGGTCTTGACTGTCGTGCCGCAGAGCGAGCCAGCCGGAATCAGTCATTTAAGTGTCTAATATCGATACAGATAACGTTCTATGGAAAATGTGGCTTACGAACGTTCCAAATGTATGTCATTATGTCATTTTGGGTTTTCTTGTTTACATGTCGAATGCTATTAAAACATTTAATTGTTTGTACGTTAATTAATGCGTGAGTATGTGATCAAAGACTGGTATTTGACGCATCTGAACCTCCAGAAAGTTGCCTCTGTAATAGCAGCAAACGGTCGTCTTTTCACCGTCACGCCTTATTTTCGTGACACCTACGCACCCACGCACCCACGCAACCACCCACCCACCCACCCACCCAGCCACCCACCCACCTACCCACTCATCCACTCACCCACTCACCCACACACTCACTTATTCCAACGCTCGCACGCACGCACCACGCACGCACCCACACAGACACCGCCGTCTCACGAATCGACCGCGCTACTTTCGTTTTATCAGCAGTGAGTCACACAGAGAAAGACAGCCCTGTGTATATTTGCATTACTGCGCCACTTGACAGGAAGTCAACACAATAATATCTATATTAATGTATTATTAAATGTTAGGAAAAAGTGGTGCCATGAAAGTATATTCTCTTTTAACCCATTAGGACCCAGGATTTTATTAAAACATTCTCCCCTGTTCCCAGGATTTCTGGCAAATTTCGAGCGATTTTACCTCCTTGTGTTAAAAAATCTGTATAAAAAATTATTCAATATTGACAATTACAAGCTGTGTTTATTTTGAAGAGTAGTCATTTCTCCACATGCATGTATACATAGAAATAGGACATATTTATAAAATGTTGAAATTTGATCACAATTTGCAACTACAAAATAGTAAGTTTGTTAAAACTTTCTACCTTGCGACTGACAGTTGACAAATGATCCAATGCTATAACTCTACGCAACCCAGCGAAGAAAATGTAGCTATATGTGTTAGCTTTGCACCACTGAAAACTTTATCAAATTCTGACAGTTATTTTTCAGGTTACACCATATTTTATCATGACAAATATAGAAATAAAAAAAATTGAGATAGCGTGAACAAAACCGGTGAAAATCAAGATTTCCGAAAGGGCAACACATGTACGTAACGAGCTGTTGTTGTTGCAAAATGTATCCGCTAGGGTGTGGCACATTTTTTTTGAGTTTAATTCAGTAGTTATTCGCCAGGATTTTTTAAATAGAGGGTCCTGTATGCGGCCGGCGGCGGCCGTTCCAGGACTGCACAGAGCGGCCGGCCGCGGCCGTTGTGAAGTCTAATGGGTTAATATCATAACATCAACTCTGTGGTGAAATTGAGTAGAGTTCTTCTGCTATTTCTGTGCATTAATAACTGCTTACTAGTCTACAAGCATGCTCCATAAAGAAGATAAAACAGGTAATGTTCGCCATAGGCAATTTTACGGTCGCGTTTCATCGATATTCCAATATGCTCCCAGCGTTCTTCCCTACACAGTTGCCAAAACTTCAGTAAGTAGCGAAATGCTCGCAGTTATTCGTAATTAAATCATGCTTTCCAAATCCTTCTTGACCATTCCAAAAACGCACTGCTCTTTCTACAATTCGCTGCGGGCAATCGGCTAGTGGTGCCTTCATGTATGTTGCAAGAGATTGACGAAGAAGCACTTCGAGAAACAGTCGTGGACAACACTTCAGCAAGATCCAACGTGAACTGGACGCGCAGTCTACTGTCTCGGTCTGCAGTCAGTGATTCGCTGACACACACGCACGCACGGACGCACGCGCGCGCGCGCACGCACGCACGCACACACACACACACACACACACACTGTCGTCAGCCGATTTGACTGCGCTACTTTGACCAGTAATTACTCACAACAAAAGATAAAGGTGTACTTATATTTCTGCGGTCGAGCCACCTCGCAGACAATACAAACGTTAATAATATAAATGAGTCATAATTTATTTATATCCTATGGACATGTAATTTTACCTAACAAATTTGAAATTGCTGAATAAAATATACCTCTACACAATAACGTAGTTCAGCCCAACAAAAAAATACATTTCCTAGCAAAAGCAAGCTGTACAGCCTTGGAGTGTTAGGGCGATTTCTTAAAAACAAATCGAGTTCACAAGTAATACCGAAGTACGAAAAGTGCATCTGAATAAATTCACTGGCAGGCGTAGTATCTGCCGTAGTATCTGCCGTGTCAACTACAAATCGCCACCCTAGGCTTATGCGCCTGAAAATATCGTGGTATGAGTTGCAAAACCTGGAAGAATTTGACCCGTCGTACAATGTAGTTCAAAACAATTGTGGGCACTTCGTTACCTATTGCACTCTTGGGAGACGTTTATCTCTTCGAGTTGCAAACGGTTTGAAAAAGCTACTTCGGCTGTCTCCTCCGTTATCGCCGCTTGCTCTGCTTTATATTAATGAGAGTGTGTGGGGTTTTAGAACACCAGAAAACCTGATGCAATATGTAACATGCCTCACTATGTTGACTATGCTAAGGGGAGCAGGAAGTGGCAGGTAATACTTTATGTGTGTGCGTAAATCGTCGAAGACGTGGACGCTCTGAAATGTGGACTTTTCATTAGCGGTAAAGTGGCTTTGAACAGCCACAATATATCTATATTTAAATAATTGATTTGTTAAAATCTTTAACACATTCTATATACATCTTGCATTCGGGATTAAATTATGTGTAACCTCCACACATCCTTTCAATTTCCCTCATCCAACGACACCTTTTCTTTGGTAGAAATTGACCATGTACACACGCGTCTTTTTATTTTCACAGTGGGGGACTCTCAGTATAAGGAATGTTGGGACTTGGTCAAACTCTTCCATATAAATGATACCCCTTCAATCCACGGGTACGTAAAACAGTACAGGGCAGGACGGGGATTTCACAGTTGTTCTTTTTAAGCGTACACGTTTCTTACACCGGGAGTACTTATGGCGAGATAGGCCATTGTATTAGATTTCAGTCAATGCTGCGTGATACGCTTTTTTTGACACAAACGGATTCTCGCTGCAAGAAATGCTGTTCTTATACCCCAAGGGAAACTCGACTGAGATAATAGGACTTTCGATTACCTGGTAGATATCGTCTACATGTACGCTAAATAGTTATCCTCTTACGATGAATGATTCAACTAACCATACGAAACTAATGCGTTGAAATCGTGGCACTGAAATAACGAACTGTGACGGCGAAATATTGATTTAAGAGCACGACCGTACACGCTCGACGTTGACACAACACTCCGACGGGTCTGCAATAAACGTTCATTCTAGACGTATATCGTCGTCTTCCCCGGCAGCGGTGGCGGACCTTCTCTGGGCGACGTGCCACGTTCAATATGAAACATTGCAATCATTTTACATCGATCCAAATCCTGCAGTTATTAAAATACTGTGAATGCCATTGTACACGATCTTTCAAATATGTGGCATATGTGATATGTGAGGGAGTTAACATTAATTATGCGCCATGTCTGCCGTAAAGGAAACAGGAGGACAGTTATAGTCTGAATGATTGTTTAACAAGACTGCCATCTAAGGCAAAGGTACATATTGTAAGTGGACAAGGAAATAATTGGCTTATCGAGAGTCCAACAATTGTTTATGAATGTGTAACTTGCCCATCTGGGACATTTGTAAACTTTGTTTTTTAAGCATATTCGCGCTGCTGGTACTTACACAATCGGTTGGTACTGTAGTCCATTCATTTATTGTCCTCTGTGAGAATGAGTGCTTTCTGATATCCAATTTGCACTGATCCTTCACTAATGTTACCTTTTGCCCTGTAGTTTTACTACCTTTCTTAAGTGGGAAAAAATAGTTCTATCAATATTTTCATATGTCTTGAACACTTCAATTTGATCACTTCTTGTCTCTACGTATGTTAAACCATATTCTTTTAGACGTTCTTCATAGCTAAGGTATCTCAGTTCTGGAATAATTTTAGTTGCTTTCCTCTGTGTTCGTCCTAGTGGATCTATATCATTTTTACGATATGGTCTCCAAGCTTGTATACAATATTCTAAATGAGCCCTAACTATTGCTTTATACAGCGATATGATGTCAATGTCAATCATTGTCAACACATTTTCGTCATTGGATATAGACGAACACTGATCAAAACTCTCCCATCGGTCAACAGTTATTTGGAAATTAACTGTGCCTGTGCTACCAGAATTCGTAATGTGATTGACTGGTGCAGTTTTCGCGAGTGATGTCAGACCTTTCTTGAAACATTTAGAAATGTTAAACATGTTCAAATACAATTATTAAAACATTAATGCCATGTCAAGTTATTGTAACTCCAGTATCTATAGTCAGACTATTCTCATATGAGGCTTAGTGCAAATGTGCTGCTCAATTTGGTTGTCGTCGTCTCCTTGCATATTGTCAAGATACACCGTAATTACGGTACCTGCTATGTCATTGTCGTTCAAAGCTAGAGGGAGATCAAAGGCTCGATGATTCAGTCACACGAAGGCCTCTAGTCATGTCTTAACTCGGCATAATAATCTCTTGGAAAAACGATTGATGTGCTACAGAGCCTATTCACACTGAATATCACATTACTAAGATTACTCGTTAGAAAGCAGTTAACAATTATTACCACGAAGGCAAATACAAATTTGTGCTTTGACCAATATATACATCGTTGTTGCAAAATCTCTTTGTGTAGTGTCCTTGCTTCTCAGCTAACGTATGAACAGTATGACATTACACCTAGGCATTCAACAGATTAAACACATTGCTGTTCTCGCATACGTTTCAACCAGAACCCCGCAATTACTTATGATTGCTTCTATAACGAACCACGATCCGTGACCACCTATATGCAGTATTAGCGTCCGGCATAATTAACTTATTACAATCTAACACAGCGGGCCTGATTGTGTTTATTCCACACGCACTGTCGTGACACTCCCAGTAGCACTGTCAAATGTAAAGCAAATATTTCTTAGAATCGTGTCCACATATACTCCAATTTGAAATGCTTGTTTTAACCTAATAGGTAATGGCTATTGACATACATTCAACTAGGCCGAAAACCACAACCTTTGTTTCGTTTTAAGTATGACTCATTTCAGACGTTGAGTAGTTCATGAAAATCAATATCGTTGTGTTGAGTTCCTGCCAAGTGGCACATTGTGGTTGTTTGTTTGTGTGTGTATGTGTGTGTGTGTGTGTGTGTGTGTGTGTGTGTGTGTGTGTGTGTGTGTGTGTGTGTGTGTGTGTGTGTGTGTGTGTGTGTGTGTGTGTGTGTGTGTGTGTGTGTGTGTGTGTGTGTGTGTGTGTGTGTGCGCGCATTTGTTTGAGACGTTGCAATGGTTATATACATGCCGGTCTCCCTTAATACGTCACTTGTAGTCTAGGTTACCTCGATTTCATAGCACTGCGCATGCGCTTATCGTTCACGCTGGTTAACATGTCAACATGTTAACATGTCAACCCTTATTCGGATAAATAACCAGAATCTCCAACTAAGAACACAGTCTGAGTAAACCACTGGCGTGATATTATTGATTTTAGTTGTTCTATCGAAATTTAGAGGTATATCTATGTGACTGTGGTCGAGCCACGTCGCCGGACATGCTCACGAGAATAAGGGGCCATTAAAATTAAGGAACGCCCTTTTCTTGGAAATGTATCAATAGCGGTATATTTCCTATGTTGTTCTATATGTAATGCAAAAGTAGGGCTAGGCAATTATTATAAGTGTTGACAGCTAATTGAAAACGTATTATGCTTGTATTATTGTAGCCCAGCTTGTAGCTTATGTGTAGTATGAATTGCACATATTGATCACCACATGGCAGCGTTGGCTGTTTGAATGGTTGGTTGGCCCAGATCATGTCAGTGTTTGAATATTACAATTGCAGGTGTCATAACATATGTTGTTTAATTTAAATACTTGTTCATTCAACATCTGGTACAAAGTAGTTTTCCCTAAATATGCGCAGTGGAGTCAAATGGTACGTGGGGGGAAACAAAATTAGCAATCGTCGAAGAAATGCAGTATTTTCATGACGCTTGCCATATTGAACGGAAGGATATATATTTTGCGGGAATAGAAAGCTAAGCAGTCAAGTTTATCCAAACGTTGGTTATACAGAAACAAAACACTTTCTGAAGCGTTGCCCAAGAACATTCTCTCTAGCATTATGGGTAGTGCGTCAAGCTCTTACGAGGAAATAACAGATCGAAGGTGAGGAAGAGGAAACAAATAGAGGGTGATTGGGGGCCAATTCGTAGTTTCGGGTATAAGTAAGTTTACTCGGTCACCGCAGTCAACAAATACGCAGTTCACCATTTGGACATAACGAGAAATAAATGTAAATAACGTTCACGAAGTAACTGTGATATGGTTATATAATTTCTAGATGAAATCTAGTATTGGCTTCGGAAGGAACATTCCACCAGGTGCTACATCCTACAACAGGGGTGGACAACCTGTTAGATCGATGGCCGACCACCTCTATCCTCTAGATAGAGGTGGTATAAGATCGATGGCCGACCACCTCTATCTAGAGGATAGAGGTGGTATAAGATCGATGGCCGACCACCTCTATCTAGAGGATAGAGGTGGTATAAGATCGATGGCCGACCACCTCTATCTAGAGGATAGAGGTGGTATAAGATCGATGGCCGACCACCTCTATCTAGAGGATAGAGGTGGTATAAGATCGATGGCCGACCACCTCTGGCCGACCACCTCTATCTAGAGGATAGAGGTGGTATAAGATCGATGGCCGACCACCTCTATCTAGAGGATAGAGGTGGTATAAGATCGATGGCCGACCACCTCTATCTAGAGGACAGAGGTGGTATAAGATCGATGGCCGACCACCTCTATCTAGAGGACAGAGGTGGTATAAGATCGATGGCCGACCACCTCTATCTAGAGGACAGAGGTGGTATAAGATCGATGGCCGACCACCTCTATCTAGATCTAGAGGACAGAGGTGGTATAAGATCGATGGCCGACCACCTCTATCTAGAGGACAGAGGTGGTATAAGATCGATGGCCGACCACCTCTATCTAGAGGACAGAGGTGGTATAAGATCGATGGCCGACCACCTCTATCTAGAGGACAGAGGTGGTATAAGATCGATGGCCGACCACCTCTATCTAGAGGACAGAGGTGGTATAAGATCGATGGCCGACCACCTCTATCTAGAGGATAGAGGTGGTATAAGATCGATGGCCGACCACCTCTATCTAGAGGATAGAGGTGGTATAAGATCGATGGCCGACCACCTCTATCTAGAGGATAGAGGTGGTATAAGAATAATAACGTTCCGATCCGAATAAATCTGTCTAGGCGTTTGCTTTCTTTCCATGGAAGTATCAGAAGTATTTATGTTTCGACCGCTACAACTTTCTATTTCTTTCGAGTTTATGCTTTATGACAAATACAAGAAAACATGTCCTTTATCATTACAGATTACTGTCTCGTTTTTGATAAATTCATGCCATCTGATGTTTCGAAGTCTGCGCAAGCATTTGGTTTGGAAACTTGCTAATTTCAATTCAATTTTTTTATTGTGTCCCCTGTTATAGAACAATAGGGAAACACAGGTATAACATTGTTGTTAAACATTTTTCCTTTGGTCTTTATATTTATACCATTTCACCTCCAAATGTTTGTGAGTTTTTCAAATGCTCCCCATACCTTTCCAAACCTATACGTAATGTTAATAGTACAGTTTCCAATTTTGGACATTATACTACCAAAGTATGTTAAGCGATCCACATCTAGAAGGGCCTTGTCGTTCAGAAAAAGTGGTTTCTGTCACAGTTTGCCCTCGTGATTTCAGTTTTGGAGGCATTGAAGAAGAGTCCAACTTTTTTGGTATTGCTTGACAAATAGTTTGTTTTGGTGTGCATTTCTTCAACAGGGTTGTTTATGAGACATATGCCATCTGCAAAATCCAAGTCTCCCAGCACTTTATCACCTGTCCAACCTATTCCTACCAAAATCCGTATTGAAAGAGACTCATCCGTGCCAAAGGCCGCATACCTGTCAACTTCTAGTAAACAAGACCAATATTATTTGCCACTCGACGCCGCCCCGGGCAAGTCCGACTGCCTCGCAACTAGTTGCCTCGCACACGCGCAACCGATCGCTCCACCCTTCACACGAACGCACGCACGCACGCACGCACATTCGCACGTACGCAAGTACGCATGCACGTACACACGCACGTACGCACGCACGTACGCAAGCACACACGCACGCACGCATGCACACAACCACCAAAGCAAACATAGCAGACATAGCAAACGAATACAGAAGAAAGAAAATATTTTTACAGAGACAAATAATATTATTATTAATCATTCCGTGCATAATTGCAGTGTTTGCGTGCCGGTTTGCTTTAGTTAACCTTTACTAAGAGACTAGCATTTGCTTCCCCGGCCAACTCTAAGGGGCGCACAGTGTCATTGTTTACCACCAAAAGGACCGCTCAAAGTCGGCACTGCTGTCGGGCATGATGACGTACATACTGATTAGTTCTGACAAAGTGACCAACACATTGGTGTGCAATCGAAGTCCGCTTTGCCGTGTAATCAATTAATGTAGTGATATGGTAATGACAGTGGGTCTTGGAGAACTTGCTGAGACCAATTTCTGGTTGCTATGAAAAGTATCTGAACATGCGTATGTTGATTATCACTTTGTATATGTGTGTGATGTTATCGCCGTAAAGGGAAGCTCATCAGGCTTGTCATCAGGCGAACCATCAGGCGGATCATCAAGCGGGTCATCGGGCGGATCATCGAATAGATCATCGGGCGTGTCATGAGGCGGGTCATAAAACAGATCATCGGGCGGGTCATCAGGGGATTCCTGAGGCGGGTCATCAGGCAGGTCATCAGGCGTGTCATCCAACGGTTCATCAGGCGGGTCATCCAGCGATTCACCAGGCGGATCATCAGGCGGTTCATCCGGCTATTCATCAGCTGGGTCATCAGGCGGATCATCACGGGGGTTATGTGTGTATTACCTTCTCGGCATTTACCTTGGAGGACCGAATCTGGAGGTCATCGATTACGTAGACAATACGGAAGTACGAAGAATCCACTTGATGGCGTTTACAGAAAACGACACGCGCCCTTTGTATCGTGTCCAGTACACAGACGCACAGCCAGCCTACGGGCCTACGGGAACCGTGGAAAGAGCAGTGGCAAGTTGGGCAAATCAAGATTCTGGACAATATTATCTAACTATGAATAACTGCGAGCATTTCGTTACCCACTGCATGTTTGGGAAATGCTTTTTCAGTGCAAGTTAAGAAACCATGCGTTATTATGTAATCAGACTGGTGTGTGGTGTGTAGTGAAGAACGCTGTTTGAATACAGGCAAGTGCCTACGATTTCATGTGCCCGACACTCTCTAAAATGAAACTAGGGCACTCCTGTCGGGAGACGGTGGTAATCGTGACAGTGAGTCTTGGCTGTAGATATATTTTACTGTGGGCGTGATGGAAAACTAATAATGAAAAGCTATTAAGCATCAACTTCAGTGTCGTTGAAAGCATTTTAGCTTAGTATACACGTCCGTCATGGGGTGAATACAAAAGCCAATTACTCTATTCTGTCTAGTACTATTCAAGTACTAGACAATTATAAATTATTTCGAGCGGCACCTTTCCTTGGAACGGGAAAGTGAGATTACTCTAAAAGTCAAACAGGCCTCCATCTATAGTTGATCAACAAATGTAACTCTGCCTTCAGGCACGTAGGCAAGTTATACGCTCTCCACGTAGACCAGTTCATATTGAAATGGCTAACTAAAATATACAGTAGGCACCCTCTTTACACCCCATTGTCTTAGCTGTCTGATTAGTCAAGACAATATTGTAACCGTTGAAGAATTAAAAAAAACGGGTACTCTTCGTTTTTATTGTGTGACGGCGGCGTTTGTCAGTGAATCGCTGAATTCAACCAGAAGACTGAGGAATTTGATGAATCGTAATCATTGGTACTGATACACTATTCACATTAGACCTCCTGGCGATGCTAGTCACTCACTCATTCACTCACTCACTCACTCACTCACCCATCCACCACCCACCCAGCTACCCATCCTCCCACCCACCACCCACCCACCCACCCACCCACCCACCAACCAACCAAACAACCCATTCACTCACTCAGTCACTCAGGCACTCAGTCACTCAGTCAGTCACTCACTCACTCACTTACTCACTCACTCACTTGCCCATCCACCACTCACCCACCCACCAACCAACCCATTCACTCACTCACTCACTCACTCACTCACTCACTCACTCACTCACTCATTCACCCACTCACTCACTCACTCATTCACTCACTCACTCACTCACTCACTCACTCACCAAAACATTCACCACACACAGTGGAAAATGACATTGGCCAGTATCGCTGACTATATATAGTGTTTGGCGCTGAACCCACTCAAGCTACCCTAATGGATGTGTTCGTTAGATAACGTTATCTAAACCATAACACTGTTTGGTTCATATAAATGATTTTCACCTTTCCATATTTATAAATGTGTTGTCGACAGCATAATAATATTATATGAAATAAGCAACCACAGCCGTGTACCTGAAACACAATTTTGGAACCTTAATTATGAAAAGGCGTAAAAGAATGGTGGTTTAACATCCATGGAGACAATGAGGTCAAGAGAAGATCAATTTGAAGTCTTTAGTCTTTGGATGGGTATGAATTATTTTATTATGAAGAGTTTTGCAGCCGTGAAGTGAATCACGTGTGTTCGCTTACGCCAGTTCGTACGTGAATTAATAAAATGTCAAGTATCATTAAAAGTAACTAAAATCACATAAAAAATAATAAATAATCAAATAGATTATTAATTAAATATATAATTAATTAACTCAATAAATTATTAAAGATCCATGTTATTAAACAGTCATCGCTGTTGTCTATGTCCATAGACTGTCAAGTCGTGTGGTTCCGTGTCAACTCTCGCCACTGTTCAAGGTCGAGTGAGCACAAACCTTGGATGTCAGATCCGCACCCAACACCTCCGGCCACGTCGTCCGCTGTCGACCTCTGACCGACTTGGAGCCTGAGTTGACAAATGTTCCTGCCTACTGTTACGTTTTCCAATCATGTTAACGTTTTTGCACGATTAAAAGAAAGTGAGACCGTCAAAA
Source organism: Lamellibrachia satsuma (assembly GCA_033239005.1). NCBI lineage: Eukaryota > Metazoa > Annelida > Polychaeta > Sabellida > Siboglinidae > Lamellibrachia > Lamellibrachia satsuma. Next base: position 800,414 of record BSQZ01000114.1, on the reverse strand, counting down.
ATTCTGAAACTATTTACCTGCCTTTGACATCATCTCTTTGACGTGCTGATCGAGATTAGTCAAAGTCATGTACTTCTAACTCTTGTAAAATGACTGAACGTGCCATACCCGTCAATGTTTACCAATTTCTGCATGAATTACTACGCACACGTGCCTTGTGGCGAACAAATTGCCAATAATCCTAACGCCTATTGAAATCATCGAAATATCCACTGTTACACTGTCAACATGTTCTACTAGCAAACTTGCCATTTGAGTCTACTTAAAGGCAGTTATGTCAGATGATATGATTTTTTTATTGCACATATCTAAAGTTACTGTGCCCTACATTCTTGTGTAAAACACCAGGACAGGAAGTGTAACTGAAGCATGGTCCCCAAAGTAGTTGTCAGTCGCGAGCTGAGCGGGTGCGTCAGGACACGTACGGAGCACGTGCACGAACAGACGCCATCGAGCAGTCAGGACGGCTTCACTGATTGGGTGGCATCGACACCGGCGGTTCAGTGCTTTGTTTGAAATGCGATGTGACCAGTGGATGCCGGCGATCTGGCGCAGGTGATGACGGTGGTACGAATCTAGGCGATCTAGTTATGCCTTCGTTAAGCCTCACGTGCCCACGTTTTATGTTAGCGCGGGCACGACAAACGCGAACCGAGCTTGCGGGTCATCCGCCATTCCTCGTCGATACGGTCAGCCGGCCGGCAAACAGTGGTTCTTTCAGTTTTAGTCGTGTTGATGGTTAATGACCACTCTGCCAAGTGTAGTGTCCTGCCCGGCCCGGTCCGCAGCCCGCGGGCCGGCCGGGCCTGGGCCTACATACTGCGGGCTCGGGCCGGGCCTGGGCTGAAAACAATTTAAACACATCGGGCTTGGGCCGGGCCTGGGCTTAGTGTGGGCGGGCCGGGCCGGGCCGGGCCGAGCCGGGCCTGGGCTGGGCCTGGACATAATAAAATATTCGTACAAAACACCGATTATTACTTTATTTTTTAATAAAAACTGATTAAAAATTGTAATTCCGGTTAAAGAATGCTTAAAATTATTTCTTTAGTATTATATATTTGCAAATTGGGACCTTGAATGGAATCTAATGGTACCATAAGTTCACTTGGCTGGAAGTAGCCAGCCCCAAATGTTTACTTTAGAAATATTTGCAGAGGCAATCAAGCAGTGATTAACCATCAACTTATCACCCTTTGACCCTACCAGTGGACATTCTATTGTCTAGGTCTTCCCTCCAAATATTGCCCACCTGAATGACCTGCCCACTGCCAAGGGCCCACTAGGCCACTAGCGCACTACCCAGTACCCAACGCAGTTGGTAATTGGTATTTCTCCCCAGTCCTAATTCATTCACACTTGTACTAATTCACACACGTCTGAACCAGTCTGTCTCAGGCTAGTGACTGCAGGCCTGCTGGAAATGCCACTGGGTGCCAGTGCCAGTGGGTGACATTTAGTTGAAATGTCATATTAAATTATGTTAACTTAGTTGAGCTAATTCAATTAACAATATAAATTGGGGTTAAGTCAGGGTTAGATAAACATATCTCCTACCCTAACCATAATCCAATACATTAAAGCCAAATATAACAAATGTTATCATATTTAATAGTAATGACACTAAGAAGTTTTTCTATATATATATATATATATATATATATATATATATATATATATATATATATATATATATATATATATATATATATATATATATACACATATATATATGTTTTTTATTTAATAAAACAAAAAGTCTGTTTTACAGTTTATTTGTTTTTCGTCTTTGTTGTAAGATTATAGGTTTATCTTCTCTAAACTTAGCGGGCCGCGGGCTTACCCATCTTTGGCACGCGGGTAACCGGCCTGAAACTTGCGGGCCGGGCCTGGCCTGGCCTGGGCCAAACATTCACGGTCTGTGTCGCGCCTGGGCCTAAATTCTAGGTTGCGGGCCTGGGCCGGGCCGGGCTTGAAAAATGATTGCGGGTTGGGCCGGGACTGGATTCTAACTGCTAATTGCGGACTTGGCTTGGGATCAAATTCTAGGCCCGCACAGGGCACTAATAGCGTGATACGCGCGACATCAGCAGGGTACGAAAGTGACAAACTGAAGAAATATGTCCCTTTCATTTTAACATATATGTCAGCAATTAACATAAATGAACGGAGATTTTACAAAAATGACTTTGACGGATCATCTTGTGATGTGCATTCCGCCGACCGTGACGCGTCATCACGTGACGCGCATTCCCTTCGAAGATGGCGGGTTGCTTGTGCGCTAATTGATCTTTTGAATCGTATGCGCATTTGAAGGTTGTTGGAAATAAAATTTGTAAATGTAAATTGTTTCTATCACAAGTGTATAGTACTGATGAATGTCATAGTTGTGTGTGTAGTGTATATGATTGAAGTATTCAGGTAGTTGATTATTAACTGATTTGTAAGAAAAGTTTAGCTGCATTCATTAAACTGTTTTTAAGTGTGAATCATAAAAAAAATTATTTGCAACAATTTATAGTCAGTACACATATGTCACTGGTGTGTGCATATATAACATTATATAACTGCACATTACGCACACACACACACGCTCGCACACACACACACACACACACACACACACACACACACACACACACACGCACGCACGCACGCACGCACGCACGCACGCACGCACGCACGCACGCACGCACGCACGCACGCACGCAAGCACCCACGTACGCACATACACAGTTCTATAGCTTGACGAACGCTTGTATATAGGCCTAGCTATGCATGCAACATATCATTATTACAATTATGTAGCGAACACACGAACACACGTGCAATCCAGCATCGTCGAGTAATCTCCGCCATCACATGTGCTATGTAGCCGACGATTATTATTTATAGTTCTAGCCTATAATATTCTTCTATTTAGGTCACTCGCGCTGTCGCTCAACCCAGCATCATCGAGTAATTTCCGCCTATTTATGTTAATAGCCCGGAACGTTGATAGGAAAAAAAACATTACGCGGCCGGCCCGCTCTGTGGTGCCACTGTCACAACCTCGACGGAAGAGGTGGAGCTCTCGCTCGCCTTCGTGAACTCGCCGACAAAAGAGTCTAGCCTCGAAGGCGTAGTCTCGTTGTTAACCGCTCCACTTTGTGTAGGCGTTCCCGTGAAATGTCAACAGCTAATCAACGTCTTAATCGAAATTCTACAATAAACATTTGTTAGCCTGATTTAACTTTTATGTCTGACAGTTGTTTCAATATAATCAAAGTTTCAAGTTAATTCCAATTGCATCGTATAAACTGATACAATTTCACTCTTTTTATGAGTTAGCCAAATGCCTGGATGAGAGTCTAATTAATATAATTGTGTATGCGACCACAATCTGGAGGCATATGTAATTTCCGTTACAATGAAAAGTACACTGACTCCAGGAACGATGTGTGCGGTAGCGCCACACCACGGAGCCTGATTAGTCGAGGCTGGACACGGACCCGGGCGCCTGGCTCGGACAACAGTTGAAAGCCGGGGCTGGGCAGCAGTATGAAAGCCAGGCCCGAACAGCAATATAAAAGCCGCAGCCGGACTGAGAAGTTATTTTGAATAAAATAATAATATTGATATAGCAAACAATAAGAAAAGTGCCAAAATGCAAATATGTATATACTGAAAAAACAGAAGAAACTCGTGATGTTCCGGGTGGTTTCATTGGGGTTATGGAACCTGCATTCAGGCAACTGCGATTAAGATGGCGGTGGTGTCTTGCATTGATTACCCGAGTTCGTCCAGTTCGCGGACCGATCATATGTAATTCCAGTGGCTGCAGTGAAGAGGATCACAATGATATCACTTATGTTGTGTTGCAATGTTAATCCTATCAATTGAACGAATGAGAATTGTTCATCCTGTTAAGTTCATCTACGACGCCTGCACGTACAGTTCACGTGCACAAGCAGGCCCTGAACTAAGTGGACTGAACCGCGCGTAGCACGTGCGCCATGCAAAAGATTTTCAACTTTATCGAGACACTATTATGTCGTGATGTAAGCGTATATTGAAATGTTCGCGTTCTATTGTTGTTCGGTATATGTAGTCGATTTTGTCACCGCTAAAACATCCATCGTTATTTATCATAAAAACAGGACCAGAACATGCACACGTTGACAAAGTAAAAAACAAGAACATAATCGTAAAAACAAATATGTGTGCATAGACGACTTTGTAACCGCAAATCAAAACCATCCATCCCAATCAATATTCTTATATCATCAACATGCAATTAATATTCCTATAAACGTTTATGACTTGTTACCTTTCAATGAACAACTGAAAACAATGACGACTCTTGTAAACACTAAATGTAAAAGTGTTTAACTTTAATCAGCTGTTTGAACAACATATAAGGAAGAGAATATGGAAGTTATAAATGTTTTCTGTAATACTTGAGACAATCTATTCATATAGTTAGACACAATGTCACTTTTAGTTTTAGTAAACTTAAACAACAATGTTTAGCAATGCATACTCGTGTACCGTCCCGACTAGATGCAAGTAATTTTGTTATTGTTGAAGAGAGTCGGGCTCTATCCGGCCGTCTATATCCAACTCGCCATAACGATCACAAAACTAGTTTCTATTTCGTTGGTACGTGTATGCCAGGCTTTCTAACACTGCCAGATCTTACGACCCGGGTTAGGTTTGTGTTTTGTGCGCTGCAGATATGTCTTATAATTATAAATAATTATAACTAATTCTGGTTCAAAAGTCACATATCTTTGAAAGTTACATCTCTTCATGCCTGATTTTTTCATAGATTTAATTTAGTTTATTTCTTTCCAAAATATAGTTTCAGTTTAGGTAATTAATGTATGCTTCTTTTTCATATTCGGAATTTTATCAACTTTCAGGATATGCTGAAATCTCGGTTTGTATTTCTTCCGACTTAAGCCGGGTTTTCTCATACAGCGTCACATAGAGGCAAAGTTGGTGCTTCGTCCTCCTTTCCATTCAAACGCAGACGTCACAGCAACGATTAGACGCGACCACTGAACCGTCGATCGTTACGAGCGCAAGCAAGAAAGTCGAGGCCGTCACGATGCGTGTGTGAATGGTTATCGCCGTGGAGACGGCCTCCTGCCTTCGTGACACTCACAAGTAGTCGCGGTTGCCTGTCGGAGCGGATGCTGATACATACATGTCAAACTGTGATGTTGAAGATGACTGAGAGTTGTAGCCATTCGACGCCGCCTCGTACAAGCCCTCGCACCAGGTCGCCTTTCACATGCGCGACCAGTGACTCCAACCTTTCACACATGTCCCATCAAAGTAAGCAAAGCAAACACAACAAAGACATACAAAAGAAACACAGTATTTATTTACAAAGAAAATGTGCGCAAAAAAGTTTCGACGGTACATAACTCAGTGAGTCTGAGCTGCTGTTCTTACTGACAGAAGCAAGCAATTGTTTCCCTGGTCAACTCAGCAATGTTCCGTGTCAACCTTAATTGTTTTCCATAGAAAAGGCCCAGTCATAGCCGACATTGTTGTGGTTCATTTCATTAGTTTTCACAATGTTTTGAATATATGTGCTTTTTTGTCGGCACCGATATCGCGTATACAACTTCACAAATGATTTTCCTCAGTGAATCCCGTTGAGTGAGCGGAGCTACTTCTGATGGAAGACATCTAGTTTGTCCGTTTCCGACACCTTCAGGCCCCACGAACCCGCGTTGTACAGTAACACTGGACCCACAAATGTGTTATATATAAACGCAATCGAAGTAGCTCACTGATGTGGTGTCTTCGCAGCCAAAGGGGCCACGTGGAACGAACGCAGTGACCCGTAAGAATTTTTTGGCGAGCAGGTCGTCAACGTCTCCGAGCAGGGCAAATTCCCCGACAGTGGCGCCACGCAGCGTATCACCACTGCCACAACTTGATTGTGAATTAAATGGGCAGTGCGGAGTGGCATAAACCGCCCGGTTGGCTGGGCAAAGCGATTCTTGATACATGACTTGCATCATTGCAACTGTGCACATGCGTAGGCGTAACATAATTTTTTTAAAATAAACGTTATGTTGTGCCTGTACGCATTTAACATGCAAACGCTATCCACAATTGCACGCAATTGAAATTGGGATATTTCTTTGCAACAATTAGGAGTTGAAAATTAAATAAGGATGTGCAGAATCTGCACATAAAATATAAGCTGTGGCAGTGGCGACGTCTTTAGTAACTTACGTTACATTCACTACGTGGCGCCGCTGGTGGGGAGTTTGAGCAGAGATCCAAGTATTTTGGTTGTCCTCCATTCTACGGCAACGCGGTCGGCTTCACGGCTGATGTTCGTCCGCGCCGTTTTGTCGGCGTTAACTTGTTGACTCGAGTCGCCCATTTTACCATGACTTGACTTGGAATTGAGAGGAATGATTCGAAACTTGACTTGGAGGTGACTTGCTAACAAGTATGGTGGCTAGAAACGTACGCAAAAAACGAGACCGTGTTGTTGTGACAGATCGTGTTGTTTTTGTGACAGGCCGTGTTGTTGTGACATACCGTGTTGTTGTGACAGGCCGTGTTGTTGTGACAGGCCGTGTTTTGTAACAGACCGTATTGTTGTAACAGGCCGTATTTTTTGACACGCCGTGTTTTGTGACATGCCGTGTTGTTGTGACAAACGGTGTTGTTGTGACAGACCGTGTTGTTGTCACAGGCCGGGTTTTTGTGACTGGCCGTGTTGTTGTGACAGACCGTGTTGTTGTGACAAGCCGTGTTTTGTGACAGGCCGTGTTGTTGTGACAGGCCGTGTTTTGTAACAGACCATGTTGTTGTGACAGGCCGTGTTGTTGTGACACACCGTGTTGTTGTGACAAGCCGTGTTTTGTGACAGGCCGTGTTGCTGTGACAGGCCGTGTTTTGTAACAGACCATGTTGTTGTGACAGGCCGTGTTTTTTGACAGGCCATGTTTTGTGACAGGCCGTGTTGTTGTGACAGACCGTGGTTTTATGACAGACCGTGTTGTTGTGATAGGCCGTGTTGTTGTGACGGCCGCGTTTTTGGGATAGGCCGTGTTGTTGTGCCAAACCGTGTTGTTGTGACAGACCGTGTTGTTGTGACAGGCCATGTTGTTGTGACAGGCCGTGTTTTTGTGACAGGCCGTGTTGTTGTGCCATACCGTGTTGTTGTGACAGGCCGTGTTTTGTGACAGGCCGTGTTGTTGTGACATATATTGTTGTTGTGACATATATTGTTGTTGTGACAGGCCGTGTTGTAGTCACATGCCGCACCGATTGCAATAATTATTATCACAAGTACTTCTATGATTGGCTATTGTTTAGGCGAGACAGCATCTGCTTGCATTTTCAGCTAAAACTTACGTCAGAAAAACAACAACTATCATGGCGAATGGTGAATCCTGGTGACTGAGTCAGACACGAGTCGCCCATTTTGACTAGACTTAGAATTCAGATAAATGACTCGAGACTTGGCTTGGACTTGCAGGTTAGTGACTTGAGACTTGACTTCTAGGTCAATGACTTCATACTTGATTTGACTTGCCAGTGTGTGACTTGCCAACAAGTCTGGTTTCGAGTCGCCCTTACAGGAACCAACCACCCAGTGCTGTTGGCGCGATATCACCAGGTAGTCACGGACAATAAAGATGAGTTCGGCATCGTCTGCGGACACTGCCTCACTCTGTAGGTTGTGGTCGGCTGACGGACGGCTTGAAAGGCGTCAGAATTGCTGGTTCGAGGCAAACGATGAAGAGTACCGGCGACAACGAGTCGAGGAATGAATGCAAAACGTCCAGAAATGTCTTTATATCGAACGCACGTGATAAGTCGATACACAGTATTTCGATCACGAACTTGCGTGAAGGATGTCGTTCACCTGGTTGGAGATCCGGTGCAATGTGATGAGAGAGTCGTCAGCAGCACGATTGGTTTTAGCCTCTTCAGTGGGCCACGTGATTTGCTTGGTTTCTGCAATGCTCGCAGTACCCCCGTGCCTATTTCCAGGGCGAAACGTTTCTCGAAGACTTCGTTGAACATGTCTGCGATGCATCTGGAAAGTAAATTGTACCTGAGCTAATTCTGAAATAGCTGCGACAAAGTAAACAACATGTCGCAACTTTATGACTTTTGGAAATCTACCCTTGTCAGTCTTTCGTCCAACTATCTTTGTCATGCGACAGTTTTCTGAATCAGGCGATCGATTCGATTCCTGGTACCTGGATGATTGTGTCATCGAACGATTTTATGGATAGCATTTGTTATTCGTTGAGCAATATTTGTTGGCTGTGTCAATGAATGAGACTCCGTAATAATGGCGGAGAGTTGACATATATGCGATAGCATTCGACACTCGGAGAAGGCCGATGGATGTTTTAATCCACATAATACCCATTCATTTGGTTTCATCTGTCATCTACTTCATCAGCTGATTATGTGTATCCGCCGATAGTCCCACGTTTCAAAACCGTTTATTGTGTCTTTGCTATGTTAGAAAAAAAATATTTAAGACCTTTTACACTTGTTCGTCGTAGACTGCTACGTGGTTTACTGTCGTTGTGATTGTACGATCAATACACATATAGTGAATGTCATCACGCAATGTTTACTTTTCTCTAATCCATACAAATGCCAAGCCACGTGATGCACACTCCATCAGCAGGTAATGCAGACTTTTCCGTAAGTTTTTTAATCAGTAACAACATCGCTGCAACATCATATGGGTTGGCGCTGGCTTTGCATGGATCGGAGGGCGTGTTCACCAAAACATTAGAGAATCTCAAATCGGTTTATATTCTTTAAGTCACCAACGGTTGAATGTGGAGCTAAGGGTGATCAGCGAGGGCAACAAAGTGAGTCCTCAGATGACGTAAGCAATGTATTATATTTCCTGCAGACATAACACTAACCTCGAGGGAGTTCCACCGAGTTTGAGCGGCCCTAGTTCCGACATTTGTTTTTAATGCTGGTAATTTAAAATGTACCATAACTAGATAATCGAAGTTGCCTATATTTTCTCGCAGTAGTGAGCAGTGAATATTAATCTGCCGGTTGCTTAGATGAGCAGTTGTTCGATCCAATAGAGTCATATTTCCGGGTTTACACCCAATATTCTAACAAAGTGGCTTCCTAAGACATTAAAAACCAGATTTAGGTTATATAAAATTCTTAATTACCCTGATTAATTTTCAATATCAACAAAATATATGGTCATCACATTAACATGTATAACGAATGTGTCCAATAGAAAGGCGCAAAAGGCAGACACCCTTTGTCCTAGCTGTGTGAACAAACACGACTTGTTGCTACCATGTGATCCAGCAAGCTCTGTGATTGGGGCAACGACGAAGTCATTTAAATATTTTCTTGAACGCATGCGCACCATACATTTCTATCGCGTCACAGCTGAAAGGAAATCTAAAATGGCGTTAAATGTTACGAAGCTCCTGAATTCAACGGAAACTGATCGCAACCAGATTAACATTTTGTTAGTAGAGCATTTACTCGAGAATTGTAGCGACGGTAATGATACGAACTTGGACTTTAAACATGAATCATCGGATGAAAAGCAGGACTTCGATTTTTGTAGTAACGGTTACGATACTGCGATGGAAATGACTTCCGGGTCAGTGGAGACAGTTTTGGATGAACTAAAAAGACCATTGACTTTAGGTACGTGCATTTGTTTACCGTTGTTTTAAAAATGCATTCATATTTATAATGAAGCAGTTATTTGGCGTGTGGATTCAGCAACTTTCCCAAACTATAAAATGAAGTGGTAACTAATGACAGTAGTAGTGTTGTCAATGCCCAATGTTTATTTACAACCCGCCATTAACGAGAATAAAACCAAGGCACTACTTAAAATGCTTTCTTAGTGTGTACACAGCGTTTAATATTGTATGTATGTTGATATGTCAGTTTGCACACGATATACACAAGGCAACGTATGTCTAAATGCATGCATTACGTGTGAAAGAAACACTTATCTAACATGTGCGCTGGCGTATCGAGAACAGTAAGGTGAGCCACCGCGTGTAACAGCCGTGAGCCAAGTTAGTGTCGCATGCTCATATAAAGTACATTAATTAACACCCCCCTTTCTCTACTCTCTCCCCGATCACCCCATGCTTCCATCTAGTCTCTCCCCGATCACTCCATGCTTCCATCTGGTCTCTCCCCGATCACTCCATGCTTCCATCTAATCTCTACCCCGATCACTCCATGCTTCCACCTAATCTCTGCCCGATCAGTCCATGCTTCCATCTAGTCTGTGCCTGATCACTCCATGCTTCCATGTAGTCTCTCCCCGATCACTCCATGCTTCCATCTAGTCTCTCCCCGATCACTCCATGCTTCCATCTGGTCTCCATCTGGTCTCTCCCCGATCACTTCATGCTTCCATCTAGTCTTTCCCCGATCACTCCATGCTTCCATCTAGTCTCTCCCCAATCAGTCCATGCTTCCAACTAGTCTCTCCCCGATCATTCCATGCTTCCATATAGTCTCTCCCCGATCACTCCATGCTTCCATCTGGTCTCTCCCCGATCATTCCATGCTTCCATCTAGTCTCTCCCCGGTCACTCCATGCTTCCATCTAGTCTCTCCTCGATCACTCCATGCTTCCATCTGGTCTCTCTCCGATCACTCCATGTTTCCAACTAGTCTCTGCACGATCACCCCATGCTTCCATTTGGTCTCTCCCCGATCACTCCATGCTTCCAGCTGGTCTCTCTCCGATCACTCCGTGCTTCCATCTGGTCTCTCTCCGATCACTCCATGCTTCCATCTGGTCTCCACCCGATCACTCCATACTTCCATCTGGTCTCTCTCCGATCACTCCATGCTTCCATCTGGTATCTCTCCGATCACTCCATGCTTCCATCTAGTCTCTCCCCGATCAGTCCATGCTTCCATCTAGTCTCTCCCCGATCACTCCATGCTTCCATCTAATCTCTCCCCGATCACTTCATTGCTTCCATCTAGTCTCTCCCCGATCACTCCATGCTTCCATCTATTCTCTCCCCGATCACTCCATGCTTCCATCTAGTCTCTCCTCGATCACTACTTGCTTCCATCTGGCTTCAGGAAACGGTTTATAATAGACTGGTTGCCTTTATTTAAGTTCATCTAGGCTTCGCGCTGTCTTGTCGTGATGCTTCTTCACACTCTGTCTCCATTTCTCCTTCATCGCTTTGACGGATTCACTCGATTCTGCCACTTGATCTGTTGGTAGCAGCTATTGAGTGTGTCTCCCGACCAGAATTTGGGCTGGAAATACACCAGCATATTCGCAACTATAGTGGCGCTAATTGCACATCACCTCCACACCGCATCGTCTTGCGCAGTGTATTCTTTGCCAGCACCGTCAACAAGTAATCCACTCCATCAAACAAACCCACCCCAGCTTTTCGCCATGGTCCATTTCCATCGTCAAGACTCGCAAACGGTTCATTCTGTTGCTTTGGTTTCGACTGTTGTCACATATCGCAGCCATCGGCCAATTGTTTTACCTCGCTTCACATACTCGGTCAGAATATTGTATCTCGTGCTCGAGCCATCATGCTGTCATAGCCCATATGTGTTGCGTGTAGTCTACGCTTCATCTCAGACCTAAGTGCCATTGGTATCACAATGCTCTGTCCTTTAAGGATGACATTGCTTCGTATGGTACCTTTTCCTTTCTGTCCGGTCATCCATTGTCTCGATTGTACTCTGCCTTCGCAATGTTCAGCTTAATGTTCCTCTCTGTGCATCGCTCTCTAGACGTTTCAAGTTGTCACCATGGTCACGCTCAGCCAACATCTTTGTGGCTCCGCATCCAGTCACAATGGTGTCATCGGCGACGCAGATCACACCCGTTACGCCTTCAAGTGACTCGTTTAGCTTCTTCTGAAATACCTCGTTGCTCACGTTTAGGCCGAAAGGTAATTTAGCCCATCGGTATGTGCAATATGTGATGATCATTGTCGTCAACAGGCTAGAAGCGGCGTGACAACAGGAGCATGTCTTTCCCTATGCTGGACATCTTATTCTGCTCGGCTCGTGCGAATAATCGCAATATGGAAATTCCCGTCTTTTGGTCTCATCGTTTTTCTGTCTTGAGGCGATGTTGTTTTGGGCGGATTGTTGCTGAAACCTGTCTCGACCCGTCGTTCCAGATTCATTTCATGGATTTGCTTTTGTGTCGTTTCAAATGTTATACATATCTCTAGGGCCCTCTACAGAGACAGCTTACTTTCACGATGGAGCAATTCTTGCAGTTTACCTTGTTTCAAAAAACAATTATAGCTCTCGTTGTTCTGTTTTCGTCCTGATATTCATATAATTCTGCCACTGGTCATAATAAAATTATATCATAATAAACTGTGCTCCTGCACAATTGAAGATTATCACCATTATTAATTATTAATTATTAATTATTAATTATTAATTATTAATTATTAATTATTAATTATTAATCATTAATCATTAATCATTAATCATTAATCATTAATTATTAATTATTAATTATTAATTATTAATTATTAATTATTAATTATTAATTATTAATCATTAATCATTAATCATTAATCACTAATCACTAATCACTAATCACTAATCACTAATCACTAATCACCAATCACTAATCATTAATCATTAATCATTAATCATTAATAATTAATTATTAATTATTAATTATTAATTATTAATTATTCATTATTAATAATTAATTATTAATTATTAATTATTAATTATTAATTATTAATTACTAATTACTAATTATTAATTATTAATTATTAATTATTAAATATCAATTATTAATTATTAATTATTAATTATTATTATTATTATCATTATTAATTGAAGATTATCACCATCTGGGTGTTTTCTGGCTCTTGGCGGTGGGTGAAATGAATTATCCGCCATTGTGCCAACCGAAATGTCATTTCGCACTACTGTCTTCTGGCACTGCTCTAGCCAGGATAGCCCAGTACCAACTAACAATCTCGTTTCACGCACTCACGTCTTATACCCGTTTATGTCAGTCGTCTTGAGTTCGGTAGCGATGCCACCATGTTGATGTGCTAGGTTCGATACAGTAGACGCAAGGCAATGTATGTCAAAATACATTTATTACATGAGAACGTAACACTTATCTGACATGTGCGACGGCGTCTTGAGAACAGAGGGGCGAGCCACCGCGTGTAACAGCCGTGAGGCAAGTTAGTGTCGCATGCCTAAATGTCTGTCCCATTATATAAAGTCCAGTAATTAACAATGCCAACATAAAAATTAACAGAAACATTTATTTATAAGTAAAATTAGATGTTTAATGCGTCTAACTCGCAAAGAGTGTGTAAAATTCGAAGTAAATGAGATGAGTGATCACGTGATTTTGTGACGTCAATGATGATATGGGTTTACATTCAGTCAGTGATTTATATGCAATGCTTCAGCATAGTTTCACTCGCGTTACTATGGTGAGTGGTGGCGATGTCAATTTTCCAGAATAAAAAGTAAAATGTAGCGATTTGGAACAGCTAGTGACAGAGATATACTGCATAATCATCTTCGAATCCGGCCCTTTCGGAGCAGTTTAGCGATGCCAGTTGCCTTTGCCGATCTTGTTTATTTTCTGACCTAACCATGAAAACCACCACTCAGAGCCGCCAAACTTCTGTTCATATATCTACCATACGCTTGTGACGTGGTCAAACCATTAGTCTTACTTCCACATAAATATCAAAACTTGCAAAAAACAAAAACTCGCCATCTCCTACGCCTAGCTTCGAGGAGTTAGGCGTAAATAGTTAGTTTTTGTTTTTGTAATATGTTATCGTTACATGGAAGTGAAGTTTGACCACGTGACATGTGCATACATATGATAAATATATGAGGAGAAGTTTGTTGGCTCTAGCTGGTCATTTTCATGATTAGGTCAGAAAGTAAACATGGCAATAGCAGGAGTAGCGCTGACGGGTTGTGGTGATTTCGGCCCTCGGTGAATTCGGGCCAACTGCCACGTGCATGAATCTGGTCACCTTATAATGGCGTGAATGGGATATGAATTCGACCGATGTTATTTCGGCTTGGTGAATTCGGTGTCTGAAGTAACACGCAAGATCTACTCAGTTCTAGGTAGTAATAGATTAGCTTTCAGTTTAATGGTTTGTTATGTTCAGTGAGCGTGTGTGAATAAAAGACCATGCTTCACAATCAAAATTATCTGCCAAAAAAACATTGTATAAATTAAAGACCATACCAGGTGGCTCCGTTCACAATACAATAATTGCTAATCATTGCCATTGCTCTGTATTTGATTTAATTTAGCAGATTTCTGGGGAAACTTTCCTCTGATGAGGGTAACGCAGGAAAGTCTGAAAATAGAAACAAGAAATTATAATGGTATTTTTATTTATTTAAGTTATTCAACTGTAAATCATATTATATTTGTTGGTGCAGTTTTTTTAGGATACAACTAATTGTATAAATTCTAATGATCGTCTCGCTGACTGCGTGTTAAAATTATAAAATATAGTGCCGTATTTAACGCGAAATGACGTGAAAGCTATAAAAGCGGTTGCAAATTAACAATTTCGGGTTAATGTGGAAATAAATCAAATAACAAATGAGAGAATATATGTTTTATCACAGTAAGCTTCATGTGCTCGGTACACAATCGTTTGGGCCGAGATCATTATGTCCTTTGTGCTCTTAGGCCGAAGTCATCAGAGTTGAGGGCCAAAGTCTCCAAAGAATGCTGTTCGAATTCACCGGGGCGAATTCACCGTGGGTCGACATCATAATGTATCCGCGCTGACCGCTCGCTTCGATCCTAGGTGGACAGTGGTCGTCAATGCCCGTGACGAAGCATGCGTTCTACGGAATGGTGGCATCAGCGAAGCTTCCACTACTGGGAATAGTGTTGGCATAATTCAAAGAAATGTTAGCACAAGGTAAAGCCATGCCTGACAGCTTCTCTTGTCAGGATCGCAGTCGAAACAAGTTTACTCAAAGCGAGTAAAGCCGGATTTGCTTCGAAGGCTTGAAGCTTGCTCTAAAAAAGTTGGCTCCGTAGAACCTAGACCAACTACATGTTACTCTATTCTTTACATATGCATATTTACAGTCGAATGCCGCGCAATAAATTATTCTGATGCTCGTTTCAAACAAGAAGCATTCTTGTTATTTGTGACGTCACGTCGAAGCTTGCCGATAATCGCCGAAAAAAACATGCACAATCGAGACAGGCCGGTCGAACAGAGTATTATTTAAAATGATTAATTATTTGAATTCTAATGACTTTTTCTGTGTTGTGGAAATTTAAATATACTGCAACATGCAATATAATATGATTTCAAGCAATCGTTGTTTTTATTCCCTGTAATTATCATTGCTCATTCGGCAGTACTCCTTTATCACGTTATTGCCCAAGTTAGTCAGTAATATACAAGTGAAGATCTTGAAAATGCTATAAGCACTACTTGTGACATTAGTGAATCATGTCTTATTTATGGAGTCAAAATAATTTATGCTTTTAAGTCCTGGTTTGAGTTAAAAGAGTCATGATCCATGAGTTACATAATTATTGTTATCTGGGTCACGTCAGTTTAGTATAAATATAGTGAACTGTGTGGAATCTCAATTAATCTTATTGTTTGTTATGTATTTATATATGTTCCTGTACGTACAATGATGGTCGTCCGCAGCATATCGTTGAAAGTAGGATGTTGATGGCTGGTTTTACGCCAAGTAAGTAATATCAAATCAAAGACAATGTATAATTTCTTAATAGTCCATTGTATTGGTACATTTATTGTAGGCACAGTAGAATAATTAAAAAAAAAATATGACAAAATAATTATAGTACATTGTTAGTGTGTCGTACTCATTCGCAACTGATGAATTAACAACGATTACGCACCGTGTAGTGGGGCTGACTTGAAGTCAAATTGGTGTTCGACTGAATAGGTTTGCCAGGGGGTGAAGTGTAAAGTGCTTCGAGCAGCCCAAAGGACTGGATACCGCGCCATATAATAATTACCTTTACTTTTTTGCGTGCTACAGTAAGTAGAAAATGCCATTGTCTAAACGTTTCCATCAAATATGTTGCAGCATCAGCCAGATCCGTCTGAGTGTTCTGCTGAAGAGGCATAAGGAGGAAGGTCTGGAAGCGAAGGAAAAGCGAGCCGTTGACAGGAAGAGCAACGTGGGGGCTCACACTTTGGAGGAAATGAAAAAAATGTATACTTCAAATGAAACTATTCAGTAGGACAATGCCCTTGTCCTATTTGGAAGAGTCCCAGGGTTCAAGCGGGACGATGTGAAGATGTTGCTATCGACCGAAACGAAGCCATATATGCGTACGATGCATACAAAGTTGCCAATGAAATATCATGTATTTTTATATCAATTTTATTTTCCACTCCAAGGATAACAATGATGTTTTGTAGAGGTCATACTAATATTTTTCACAACTTTTTAATGATAAAGCGTATATCTGTGCCGATTACTCTAAATAACCATGCTCTTAAATAGTTATAATTACCGAAAAAAGTCACAGAATAATAAAACTGTATTACGGTTAAATGAAAGCAAGTAACGTGCAGTTGATTACATTGTTTTGACGAGGCATATTGGAAAATCTTGAGGAGAACACGGAATTGAATTTGGTGGATTGGATATTTGTCTAAAGCGTGGAATATTGATTGGATAAGTATTATTATTACGTTTATATTAAACATAAACTTGCAACAGACAACTTTTAGGCAATAGTCACTGTTAAAATTTAGCTATAGGAGTAATTCAGGGTAGTTTGTAGAGTAGATCTCCGAAGATTCGGTAGCGTGAGCGATAATTAAGGTTTGCTGTGGTGAGTTGATTGGGTACATAATACGAGGCATAATATTGTAAATAATTTAGTACATATTAAAGATTGAGAACCTGAATATTTTGTTTTAGCAACATTTATTGTTAAAAGTTAGCCGTAATTCAGTGTAATTTAAAGAAGGTCACTGAAATGTCGTTAGCGCGAGCGATATTACGTTTTGTGGTCGTCAGCTGTTACGTAGAAAATAAGTTTAACAAAATTTAACAAGATTTGCCATCCAAGCCAAAGGCCCAGTTGGGAAGTGGACAAGGAACCCATTGGTTTATCGAGAGTGCAACAATGTTCATCTACTTATAACCCGCCCTCCTGAGATATGTGTCAAACTTGTTTTTAAACATATTCACGCTGCTAGCAGTTACACAATCTGTAGATAGTTTGTTTCATTCATTTAATGTCCTCTGTGAGAATGAGTGCTTCCTGATGTCCAATCTACATTGATCCTTTACTAATTTTATCTCATGTCCTCTAGTTCTGCTATCCTTCTTGAGTGAGAAAAACATATTTCTATCAATATTTTCATACCAATTCAATATCTTAAAAACTTCAATCTGGTCTCCTCTTAACCTCCTTGTCTCTAGAGTTGTTAAACCACATTCTTTCAGGCGTTCTTCATAACTAAGGTCTCTAAGTTCTGGAATCATTTTAGTTGCTCTCCTTTGTATGCGGTCTAACTATTGCTTTATAAAGAGGTATAATTAACTTTTTTCCCTTGTATGTTATGTTTCTTCTAATCAATCCAATAATTTTATTACCCTTTGAAGCTGCAATACCACACTGCTCTGAAACTTTCATATCAGCGCTTATTGTAACTCCTAAGTCCTTTTTTTTTACAGTAGTACCCAGAACAGTATCTCCCATTTTATAGTTTACAATCAAGTTCCCATGTCCTGTATGTAGGCATTTGCATTTCCCAAAATTGAACAGCATCTGCCATTTCTCAGACCATTTCACTAATCTGACTAGATCGTTTTGTAAATGTTGTTTATCACCATCAGTATTAACCTTTCTAAACAGTTTTGTGTCATCCGCAAATTTCAGTACGTTACTTGTTATACTGTCGTCCAAGTCATTGACATATATTAAGAATAATATAGGTCCTAATACTGATCCTTGAGGTACCCCACTCAAAACCGATTTCCAATTTGAAACGTCTCCATCTACCACAACTCGTTGTCTTCTGTCAGTCAGCCATTGTTCTATCCAGTCAGTTATGCTATCCCCGATACCATGGGCTATTAATTTAAGTAGTAATCTTTGATGTGGCACGTTGTCAAAAGCTTTCTAAAAATCTAAGTAGATAATATCTACTGGCGATCCCACGTCTATCCACTTAGTAATTTCTTCCAAAAAACATAACATATTTGTTAAGCATGACCTCGCTTTAAGGAATCCATGTTGAGATTAATTTAATAATTTATGCTCAACGAGGAAGTCCACCATATGGTCTTTAATTAACCTTTCTAATAATTTACAAATCACTGACGTTAAACTCACTGGTCTGTAATTATCTGACTTATTTCTCGAACCCTTTTTAAATAATGGTATGATGTTTGCTTCTTTCCATTCAAAGGAACAACTCCCTCTTTTAATGACAAGTTGAATACTCTTGCAAGTGGTATACTGATTTGTTCTACTGTTTCCTTTAGTAATTTTGGAGGAATCCCATCCACTCCCGGTGATTTGTTATCCTTCATTGCCTTTATTTTCTTAGCTACCAATTCTGGAGTTACAACTAACAGACCTGAATTGTCAGATTTAGCCCCATGAAATTTAGCATCAGCAACTGGTAATGAACTAATATCTTCTTTGGTAAACACTGAACTGAAGTAAACATTTAGGTCTTCCGCCATTAAAAACCCCTGTGATATTATATTTCCAGCACTGTCTTCTAGAGGTCCAACCTTGTCTTGTACGTTTTGTTTACTCCCGACATATGCATAAAAACTCTTGCTGTCAGTTTTTATGTTACATGCTAGTTTTTGCTCATAGCTTCTTTTAGATTGTCTGATTTCAGTTGTAGCTGCATTAAGTGCCTCTTTGTAATTTGCATAGTCTTCTTCCTTTCTGGTACGCCTACAAACCCTCCACATAGTTTGTTTTAACACTATTTTTCTAATAGCCTCTTTTGACAAGTGTTTCTTTCTACACCTTTTCCCTAGTTTTTGGAAGGGAACAAATTTATCGATGATACTCTCAATTTCATATTTTAGAATATTCCAACATTCAACTGCGATCTTATTCATCAGCATGTTATTCCAATCTAGCTTTGGTAAGTATTTTCTCAAATCTTTGTGGTTACCTTTGTGGAAGTTTCTCTTGTACGTTTTCTTATTTTTACTTTCTGATTTTACATTGATGTCAAAATGTATTTGATTATGGTCACTGTTACCCAATGGTTCAAATATTTTTACATTGTCCACTAATTCTTTTTGTGATGACAACACTATATCTAATACATTTTCTCCCCTGGTTGGTTCTAGCACGTGCTGAGTAAGAAAGCTATCCTGGATTAAAAATAGAAATTGTTGGTCCTCAATCGCTGTGCTCTCTAGAGAATTCCATTGTATGTGTCCATGGTTAAAATCTCCCATTATGAAACATTCCCCTTTGCTAACTTCCTTTATAGCGTTTTTATTTTTGTGTTGTCCTCTTCTTTTATGCTTGGACTTCGGTAAACTAATCCAATAGTTCATTTTGCATTCCCTGAAACAATTTTGCACCAAACAGCTTCATCGCAATCTGCTTCCCTTTCTAGTTTTATTTCATAAGCCTGAATAGATTCTTTAACATATAAAATAACTCATCCGCCCCTTCTTCCTATTCGATCTTTCCTAAACATTACGTATCCTGTCAGTCCTAATTCAGCATCTGTTATATCTATGTTGGCCCATGATTCAGTTATACCAATTATGTGAGGGTCAATATCTTCTACCATAATGTTTAATTCGTTTTTCTTATTTACTATGCTCCTTGCATTTAAACATACGCATCTATAACCTTTTTCAGAGATGTTTTTCGGATGATTTAATATTGGTTTATCTGTGCTAGTGGCCTTTTGTTCTGCTTGAGACACCTCTAGGTAACCCCCTGCACTTCTAGTTTAAACAATGTTTACTTCCAAAACTATTTGTCATTGTACCCATGTCACTATCTACTGCTGCTGAAAGTTTATCCGCGAATACTGCCGCCCCCTTTCCACTTAGATGAAGCCCATCCTTCATGTACATATCAGCCCTCCCAAAAAAATTTCCCCATAAATCCACAAATCCAACTTCCTCTTCCCTACATAGCTTCTGGACTAACATGTTAATTGCCATCCACCGACAATTTCGATATTTATGACCCCTCCTGCCCATTACAGGTAAACTCCCTGACAGTATTACCTACTCAACCCGCGTTTGTTTTAGTGTTCTGACCAACTGCCTATATTTCCTAACTATGGCAGTTGTACCCTCCCTCTCTACGTTATTTGTCCCTACTTGTAATAAAACAGATCCACCCTTACCCGAACCTACGATGTTTTTTACCCTCTCAGTTATCGCCTCTATTTTGGCTCCAGGCAAGCAGACCACCACATCATCTCCCTTGTTTAAGACTCTGTCGGTCTTCCTAACAATCGAATCCCCCACAAACACCCTCGCTCTCTTCCTCACCCCCATCTATCACTGCTGCAGAATAACTCTTCCGTTCTATCCCTTCCATCACATTCTGTCCTGACCCCTTCCCTCCTGTCTCCTTCGCTCCTGTCTCCCCCACTTCCCACTCCTTTGCTCTTGTCTCTCCCACTCCCCTCTCCTTCACTAAGGTTGTTTTCCCTCCGTCTCCCTACTCCCTTCTCCTTCCCTCCTGTCTCCCCAACTCCCCTCTCCTTCACTCCGGTTGTCTTCCCTCCCGTTCCTTTCCTTCCCGTCTCCTTACGTCCTGTCTCCCTACGACCTGTCACCTTCCCTCCTCTCAGCTTCCTCCCAGGCTGAGGTGGGCTCTCCCTAGCATCTCTTGTGTCTTTCCCCACTTTATCGTCTACCGTTCCTCCACCGGAACTACTGGCACAATCCCCCTGTTGCACGGCGCCATCATACAATTTAGTTTTAATTAATTTGCTACGTTAGCCTTGAATAAGGCTGTTTTTGTGATCAAAAGAACACTTTAGGCCAATATACTTGCTAACTATGTCTTCTATTAAGCTCGCATGAGAAAAAAACCTGCCACCTAGCGAATACGGAGAACACTGTGTAACAAAACTAATTTACGCTAAAATCCTGCTGTTAATTCCTTTTTACCGAAAACGTTTACTACCACTATGTCAGATATTACATTATGTATGTAATTTAAGTAAATATATCACTTTATCTTATATACATATTAGCCAATGTAAACGATAGTTCGATGCACGAGTTGAATTCACGACCTGTAAACAAACTCCGTTTTATCACTCGTTGAGTTTGAATCCGGGAAAAATACTACCTCTGTTAATAAAAACGGTTTCTTAATATATGTCTACAAGAAGTTTGTGAACAATATATGTATAATGGTAATACTTATTCTAACCAATATTCCAATGTTACTGACTATTCACTATGCTATCTCATTTTTCGAATGGTAAACAACCCTATTAACGCTCACTGACTTCCCTGAGTCCGAAACCAACTTACTCTTAAATACTCCCTCTGACTAATAATTAACAAAACATGTTTCCTAATATATGTCTATAATATATATGCAATAGTAATACTTATTCGATTTGATATACCGCATGTTTCTGTAAATGATCTACACCAAATTCAAGTCGCTACACGAAGTCCGCAAGTTGCAAGGCAATAGTTGTAAATTTAATTAAGACCTAAATAAAATAGCATAAAGTGTGTATTACAACACAAAACAGTATTTGTGAAGACTACCTAGTATAAATTGTAAACATAACTAATTATAAACAAATATAAATTGAATTCCTAACATGGCGCCGTGCAAACGCCAAGTAAAAGCGAAACGTAATTTGGCATGCAGAGAAAGAAGAGAAAAGGAGAAGACTACGGATCAGAAGAAAAAAGATGACAGAAGGCAGAGGATGCAACAAAAGAATGGTAAGCGGGTGAGTGGAAAGGGATTGAGGGTAAGACAGTAAAGGTTGGTGAAAGAAGAGAAAGGGGGCGTAGTGTGCGACAGGAAAGGAGGTTTGCTGATGTAGTATCACAGGGGAAGGCGAGGAAAGCCCGGGTATTTATGGGGGATTCCATCATTAGGAAAGTGGATAAAATTGTAAACAAATGAGATGACATGACAGTATGTCTACCAGGGGAAAACTAGAGGATATACCAGAGAAGGCACGGGAGGTGCTGTTCTCGTGTATGTGGGAACGAACAATGCCGAGAAGGATAGGTACCATAAACTATTTAGACTAGATGCGCACAGGGAACTGACAAAGAAAACTCAAAGAAGTACTACCACAAATACGTATCCTAAGAAATGTTCACCAATAATTTCAGACAATGAACTTAAATGTTTATGTTTAAATGCCAGGAGCATAGTAAATAACAAAGTGAGTTAGACATTATGGTAGCAGATGTTGATCTTCATATAATAGGCATCACAGAAACATGGGCAAATAAAGATATAGTAGATGCTGAGTTAGCACTGACAGGCTGTGTAATGTTTAGGAAGGATAGACGAGAAAGAAGGGGAGGTTGAGTGGTTTTATATATTACAGAATTTATCTAAGTATATGAAATAACACAGAAAAGTGTAGCAGATTGTGAGGAAGCAATTTGGTGTAACATAGTTACCAGGAACTCAACTTTAACAATTGGAGTAGTTTATCATAGTCCTAACATAGGACAAGAGGAAGATGTAAAATTACAGAAGGCAAAAAGGGAGGTGAGCAAAGGGGAACGTGTTATAATGGGTGATTTTAACCATGTCCATATACAATGGGATTCACTAGAGAGTGCTGTTTCTACTTCTAACAGGATTGTTCCTTACTCAACATGTCTTGAAACCAACAAGAGGTGTTTGATTTAATTTTGTCTTCTCATAATGAATTAGTTGACAATGTTAAAATACACGAACCTTTGGGTTCAAGTGACCATTTTAATATAAAATTAAAAACAGGGAAGAAATACAAAACAATGGAGGAGGAACTTCAACAAAGTCAAATGTAAAGAGATGAGAACATACCTAGCAGATATAGATTGGAATAACTTGCTGAAGAACAAGACAGCAACATAATGCTGGACTTGCTTAAAATATAAGATTGAGGGCATTATTTAGAAAGAAATTTGTTCCATTAAGAAAATAAGGGAAAAGGTCCAAGAAGAAACACCTGTCAAAAGAGGCTATTAGAAAAATTGTTCACAAACAGATGCTGTGGGGGTATATAAACACACTGGAAACGTAGAAGACTACACCAACTACAAAGGGGCATTTAACCTAGCTACAACTGAAATTAGACAATATAAAAGAACCTTTGAAAAAATTGGCAGGTAATATAAAAATGACAGCAAGAGTTTCTATGCTTATGTAAGGAGTAAACAGAAAGTTCGAGATAAGGTCGGACCACTGGAAAACAACAGTGGAAACATAATTTCAGACGGATTTCAAATGACAGAGGTCTTGAATGAGTATATCAGCTCAGTTTTTACCACAGAAGATATCAGTTCACCTCCAGTTCCATTTACTAAATTTGAACTTCATACTTAAAGAAGGCTGTAGAACCAAAGGACACAAAGCAGCATTAATTAAGGAACAGTGTAGGTTGGACATGAGAAAGTACTCTTTCTCACAGAGGGTGATAAATGAATGGAACAAACTGCCAAATGATTGTGTCAATGCTAGTAGTGTTAATATGTTTAAACATATAATTGACAAATATCTGATAAGGGCGGGCTACACATAGATGATACAATTGTTGGACTCATAAATAAGCCAATGGCTAGATAAGCCAATGGCTTCCTTGTCCACTTGCCATCTGGAACTTGTTGTTTGGGATGGCAATCTTGTTAAATCTTGATAAAACTCGCTCACTTGGCATGCCTGCACTGCAGTGTTCAGCCTAGGATTACATTTCCCATTCGTGGCAATATTAACGTTTTATGATTATAAGAAAAGGTGATCATCAAAATTCAAACACGTTTCACCAGCCGCTGTCATTATCCCATGCTGGTAGAGGTTTGTAAAAATTCCACATATCTAACTCTTTTAAAATGCCTGAATGTGCCACACTCGTTAATGTTTACAAATGTGTGCAAACATTAGTACGCACACAAAATTGCCAAATATCCTTCAGCCTATTAAAATCATCTAAAAGCCCACAGTTACACTGTCAACATCTACCAGCAATGTGCCTGCTCAAATGCAGTTTTGTCAGATTTCTTTAAAATTTGACATATATAAAATTACTGTGCCTACATTCGTCTCTAACATACCAGGAAGTCTAACTGAGGCATGACCTCTACAACGAGAAGGTGTCACTTGGTAAGTTGGTAAGCAGACGGGTGACCAGCTGCACGTCACCGATCTACAGAGGAGTGCTCCCTGGAGTCGGCAGGTCTCTATGCACTACAATTTCGATTATACGCAACAAGTTCACCTGCCAAGTGACCCTCTCCAGCCAGGCCCCTTATGCTTTGTAGTTCCTAGGAATGTGGCATGTTTGGGGTCTGTTGTGAGGGGCTTCCTCATTGATGACGCCCAGCTCTTCGCGAAGGGGTCAGTTGATGTATTGTCCTACTTGCACTATTTCTTCGTCTGGTCTCCAACAGTCCATTAGTTCAACTTTCTAGTGTCTGGACACACACAGTTTGCACCGGATGGATGTGTTGGGCTTCTCAAGCGGGAAACCAATCGCCATGCCACATTGTCCCTGTCACAGCTCCAGTTTGTCGTAAATGGGAGCGCCTGTCTCTAAACTCAATACAGCTGGTTGGCTCCGAAGATGGGACTACTTACTTCCCTGTGGGAGAGTGGTTCACTCCCCTAAGCCCATTCTTCAAACCCTTATTGGAAATCAGCAAATGAGAGCGTGAGGGGGGCAGAGAGGGAGCTTGAAAGAGAGTGAGAGAGTGAGAGTGAGGGAGAGAGAATTAGAGAGAGAGGGGGGAGAGGGAGATAGTGAGAGAGTGAGAGAGAGAGATAGAGGGGGAAAGAGAGAGAGAGAGAGAGAGAGAGAGAGAGTGTGTGTGTGTGTGTGTGTGTGTGTGTGTGTGTGTGTGTGTGTGTGTGTGTGTGTGTGTGTGTGTGTTTTTCGTGTGTTTTCGTGGATTTTTGTGTGCGTGAATGTTATTCGCTTAAAAGGTGAAGTTCTTGAGTGGCGTATTGGAGGCTATTAGGTCATCCTTTGTTTTAAAATGTGTTTCGTATATAACCTGTTGAGCCACTACAATGTATCATGGTAAACTAATTAATGGGTGACTAAGCTTGCCCCCCCGCATTCCGTTTAGCAAGAACCTAGATACGCCACTGAAGTTCTTATATAGCGCGGTATCCAGTTTTTAGGGCCGCTCAAAGCGCTTTACCTATCACCCCTGGCGGACGTGTTCATTACAACAATAACAACTGAACTTATATGGGAAGCATTCTGCCACGCTGCAAGTACTGCGCGAAGGCTGTTCGTTCACAAATGCCTATCACCAATACACAATACGTTTTTGGACTTTGAGAACATATGGGGCCACCCCTACACTTATGGGACCACTCCTACAGTTCTCTCCAAGGGTGTCAAATGTCAACTTTGTGTCAATTGTCAACTCTAGTCACCACTAATCCATATTTGATGTTATCTTGAACGAACTCGTTTTAGTGGCCACAGTGCGCAAACAAGTGTCTATTTTAAAGTCCCTTTTCAATACGCTTGCTCATGTGCTCAGACACACTTGAGACAGTGTGAAATCAGGTTTATCTTCAAAGCGATTTAGCAGTTCGTCGTTGACGGTTCTAACCGAACGCTACGTTTTTATGTTGGTTTGTATTAATTATTATTCGTATTTAAAGAAAACAGTATTGTTCTAATTGAATGCATCTGTTGAAATGAAATCACACCTTTCTGTCGATCACTTAGAAATGTTATATCGTAAGCGGTTGCAAAGAATGGTGTCATGAGCTGGTATAGCAACGAATGGTGTCATGAGCTTGTATAGCAACAAATGGTGTCATGAGCTTGTATAGCAACGAATGCTGTCACGAGCTTGTATAGCAACGAATGGTGTCATGAGCTTGCATAGCAAGCCCGCAAGTAAGGGGTAAACGTAATAATAGACGAATGTTCATGTTGAAACATCTTTTTACATATCCATAAAAAATATCTACCGCCGTAGAAATGTTCGCTGACTTCTCAAGACGGCTTCGTCAATACTAATGACGTCCTGGTCGGATGACGTCATCGTTTACGTGCGGTAGTTCGTAATTCCCCTCATCTCGGTGGATTTCATCCTCGCTAGTCAGGGATGGTAGTAGTACTACACTACCCCTGACAGATCGACCTGTTGAAACCTGGATTTGTCAGTTTATCTCACGTCATGTGCGGATGTACGCTGAATCATTTGTACTTCTCCCACTTCCTGTCTTGGTTGACGTGTTTCCGGGCACTAGACGCCCCGCGCCCAAAGTTAAAAAAGCTTTCCCATAAAATGCTCATCATTACCCGTCCGACCAACGACGACCGAGTCACTACCAATTAAAGTTAAGTTCCCGTATGTGAGCCCCCAATATCTCAGGGACGGTCGCAATTGGTTAACTCAGCAACAAAAAGTTCCACATTTCAACAGGATTATATGCCAGGGGTACTTATGTAGCCCTGGCAGTGAGGATGGTTAATTTCAACATGAAAACGAATGTATTCAGCGTGTTGGCGCGTTGGCACGCTGGATACGGTAGGTGCGCTGGCAACTCGAGCAAGCGTGATCGATTAGTTTATATACTACCACTACTAGATACAATGAAAATTGTTCCCTCATAGATGAATCATGCATAAACATGAAACCTGCACCTATACAATTCTTGAGGCGTTCGCCGTGATTGTTGTGCGTCTAGGACCTTTGTAACACTATATATATATATATATATATATATATATATATATATATATATATATATATATATATATATATATATATATATATATATATATATATATATATATATATATATATACTAGATGATCTACTTATCACAAATAGTAAACAATCTACTCGCCATAAAATACCTCAATTTGACAAACATCTAGTTCCGGGTTCCTCCCCTTGCCCCCCCCCTCCGGACGCCCATGGGTACAGGTTTCATGTTTATGCATGACTCAACTATCAGGTAACAATTTTCATTGTATCTAATAGTGGTAGTATATAAACTAATCATACACTTCACACTTGGACGCCCGAACTGCCAGTGTACCTACTATATTCGCGCCAACGCGCCGCCCGCCAGCGCGCTGATTACAATAAGCAAAACGAACTATGCTGAGAAATGCTCAATAGTTAGACGATTGTTTGTTTGTTTGTCATCGGTGCGAGAAACTGGACGTGTCAATAATAGTTTCCGGTCGAGCACAAATTAGTTTTTACATGAGCTCACCAAGGCCACACATTTCCCGTTGCTACGTTTTATTTTGGAGATAAATGCAAACACCTTTCAAATTTGAATACAAATATCATTGTGATTGTGATAACTGGTTCAGTGGCACTATATTTCGATAATCCTGGTTACGCTCATTGTAGAATATGGTTGCTACATGAAAGGGTGAAGTGAAGAAATTCTTAAACAGGAGGCCTTTGCTCAGCAAAAAAAAATGTGTGTTATATATTTAGACACTTCAGTTTGATGAGAAATTGTACATATTGCATGATAATCTGGTTGATTCCAGGAACACTGGCCACACCACACGTCTCGTTGTAACCTAGACGATGGTGACGTCAAAGAGAATGGTGAGAATATTAATTTTAGAGTTTAGTCCCAATGTGTTAATGGTGCGTGCGTGATGATGGTGGGTGTGCATTCGTGCGTGTGTTCGTTCGTGCGTGTGTGCGTTCGTGCGTGCGCGCGTGCGTTCGTGCGTGCGTGTGTTACAATCAGTAATGCAATAATCGACCGGTAATGTAAAAATCGACCGAAAATGTAATAAATCGACCGGTAATGTAATAATTGACCGGTAATGTAATATAAACGATGATGATAATCATTATGATAATGATGATGATGTTAATAATGGTGAAGAAGAAGGTGATGATGAGCGTGATAAATGATTATGATGATGCTGACAATTAAGGGGTCATCTTAGTGACGATGATAATGATTATGATGATGATGATGGTGATAATGATGATGATACTATTGGTGATAACGACGGTGATGATGATGATGATGACGAAGATGATAACAATGAGGGTGATCATTATTACGATTATGAGGACGATTACAATGACATCCTCAGCCTCATCATCCTGCTCCACCTCTTCCTCTTCATCATCATCCTCATCTTCACCCTTATAACGGCTAGCCATGCTGACACCCACTCGACGTTCACAAACGTATGATTAACATAGGAATCTCAGAACGAGTGAGCCACATGTTTTCTGGGAGGACATATGGAATGCCGTTCATATAACCTCCCAGGAAACACACGGCAGTAACTACATGTTGGCAAACAATCGGACCGAGTCAGACAGATTGGTAAGAAAGAAGGGGGTCATTAAAAAGGGTCACCTCAACAAATGAAAGAGGTAATCTACACTCAATTAAGGGATCATCTCAAACAGATATTTAAGTGATAATTAAAAAATGCTTAAAAAGGAAACTAAGTAATATAATAAGGGATCAGCTGAAACAATGAAGGGGCTATGTCAAAAATAAAAATTACGGGTAATTTCAGTCAACTAAAATGTTCATCTAAACGATTAAAGGGCACCTTAAGTATTTAAAAATATTACTAAAATTAAGGGATTTTATCAAAAACAATGTAAAGGATAATTTAAAAAGGAATCATTAAGGGGTCATTTAATAATGAAGTAGCTGATCATCTCAAAAGATTATGGGTTCATCTCATAAAATCAAGTGGTCGTCTCTAAAAAAGGTAAATAAATTAAGGGGTCATCTCATAAAATCAATGGGTCTTCTAATAAAGTTAAAGGATAGTCACAAAATATGTAAGAAGTCATTAACAAGTTAACTGGCTGATCGTTTCAACAAATAAAGGGATCATCTCAAACATTATGGCTGTATACTAACAAATGTAAGGGATCATATTAAAAAGTGTAACTAGTCATTATATATGAACCAGCTGATCGTCTCAATAAATTAAGGGATCATTTAATAAATAGTGGGGTCTTCCCAAACCAGGTAAAGGATCGTTTAAAAAGACAGGAATCATTAAAAAACTTATCTAGCTGATCGTGTCAAATTAATAGGGCGTCACGTTATGAAATCAAACGTTCATCGAAAAAGTAAGGGGTTATCTCAAATAAGTTAAACGGCTTTTTCTATAAATTAAGGAATCATTTTGAAAAAATGTAAGGGCCATTTAACAATGTAACTAGCTCATCATCTGAAAAAGTCAAAACATTAAGGAGTAATCTAAAATTCTAATAATGGGGTCATCTTAAAAAAAATTACGTTTTTGTGTGATTGCTTTTTAATTTAAAGATACCCTGTAGTTTTGGGGATGACCTCTTAATGTCGTAAATTTTAAATGTATCCTTTAATTTTATATTTTGCTTGATTATCCCTCAAATGGAAACAAAAGGCAATTTGTTGGGGCTATGCACCTAAAGAATTAATACAAACTAACCATTTGCAACTACAATCAACAATATCATGCCAGAGGTTTATTTGGAAAAACTTGTCGAACTCACAGCAACCATATTTCATGGGCCGCATCATTATCATCGATAAACATACGTAGCGAATATCTGCTTATCTCCACAACTAGTTTTCCACACTTCCGACAGATGACGCTTGTTCTTTTTAATGAATATTTACATTTTTTAAATGGCCCCTTAACTTTTTGGAGAAACCCTTTATTTGATTAGATGACCACTTAATGTTTTGAGATGATCCCTTAATGTGTTGAGACGATCAGTAAGTTCTTTTTAATCTACACTTCTATGTTTTGAAATTATTCTTTAAGTATTGCATGAGGTGATATTTTAATGTTTTAAGATGATCCCTTAATTTATTGAGACGATCAGCTAATTTATTATTAATGACCGATTGCATGTTTCGTGATCCCATAACCATTATTTTGTATGAGATGATCCCATATTTTTTCAGACAATCAGTTACATCAGTCTTTTAAATGATCCCTTACAATTTTTTTAATTATTCTTTACTTTTCTAGAAGACTAATTTATTTTATTACATGACCCATTAATGTTTGAGATGATTCATTAAGTTATCGTGACGATCAGCTTAATATTTTTTTATAAAACACCCCTCATACTTTTCTTTAAGACATAATAGTATTTTGTAAAAAAAATCTTACGTTTGCAATTTGATGACTCGTTATATTTGCATTTTGATATGATCCTTAATTCTATGAGATGATATTTTAATTTGTTGAAATGAACAGCTAGTTGATTTTTTGTAATGACCCTTTACACTTTTTTTTAATGTTCCCTTCACTTTTTTGGAAGACCTCTTCATTTTACGATGCGACACCTTAATTTGTTTGAGATGATGAGCTAGTTGTTTTGTTTAAATGATACCTTACGTTTACGATGATTAAGATTTATTGTATTTATTGTATTTATTTATTGTATTTATTGTTTGAGATGATGAGCTAGTTGTTTTGTTTAAATGATACCTTACGTTTACGATGATTAAGATTTATTGTATTTATTGTTTGAGATGATGAGCTAATTGTTTTGTTTAAATGATACCTTACGTTTACGATGATTAAGATTTATAGTCCTAGCATCATAATCCGTACATCCGCTGGTTTTTCTCCAAATGTTGACGTGTTTGCAGATAAATGACGTGTGGGTGATACCGTTTCACTTGGAATCAACAATTTTATCTTGAATTATTTCAAAGCATTTCTGATATCAACACAAAACACAAACATCACAACCAGTAGGTAATATGTATATGTACTTCAAGAACGTTTATTTTACAAATAGGCTTTCATATATATATATATATATATATATATATATATATATATATATATATATATATATATATATATATATATATATATATATATATATATATATATATATATATATATATATATATATATATATATATATATATATATATATTGATTGATATTATTGGTTTATTGGATCTAATGACACCGTCTTAAAATTTATGGAATGGAAATATAATGTGTTAAAATATAAAAATATCCTAACCAACGTAACTGTATTCGGTTCAGTGGAATACGTCTAGTAAAAAGTGAACACTCATTAGTAAGCATATGTTTCGGTTTATTATGCAATGACTTAAATTGAAGATGTGTTCGATGTGATTTCAAAACATCGATTTACAGCAATATGCAACATCAATGTCATGTACCCTCAGACCCCTCCCACGTGAAACTTTGAACTGTGCAACTTCGACAACTTCGTATTCGCTAGGTGGCACTTGGGCCGTCATGATGCAAAACTACATGCACACGTTCGAAGTCAGCGATATGATGTGATGTATGATCGGAAAATAATCGATGCTTTTTTGGAAAGACGTCGATGTAGGACGCTAGACAAAAAAACTGCTGACCCCGCATAAAATCACTGGCCGGCAATGCGGTCTCTCTACATGAAGGCATATCGGAAAATGGCACGACCCAAAATTACTTATGGGGAAAAGGCAGAGCTGAATCAAGAACGAAAATGGCACATTTGAGCATGGTATATTTAAGATTAAGGTTTATTCATACACTTATTTCTGTGATACTCAAATGTGCCATTTTCGGCAACATTTCTTTTTTACGAGTCACACTTTATATTCAAATGTGCAATTTTCGTCATTAATTCAGTTGTGCCATTATAGAATGTGTCATTTTCGTATGTGTCATTTTGGGTTGTGCTGGTTTCGAATATGCTTTTGTGGTGGAACATCGTCATGTACGTTGATGTTTTGAGATCGTCCGACATATAAAGTTATATATATATATATATATATATATATATATATATATATATATATATATATATATATATATATATATATATATATATATATATATATATATATATATATATATATATATATATATATATTACCGACTGAATGTTGCATGTGTGTTATTATATACAGGTGTTCCTGCTGACGTCCATGCTGCTTATGGTGCTTTCAAGTGCGCAGACGGGAAACCGCCAGAAGTGTTTGTTTAATTGCTTCAGCGTTCACCGCGGTTGTCGGGCCCGCTGCGACGCCATCGCCTTGTGTGAGAGATACACAGAATATTGCAAACAGCATTGCGACGGATTATCCCATGACTGTAAAAAGGCATGCTTGTCCGCTTTCAAGGCCTAGTGTTATGTAACGCTATTTTCGCGGCATTCGAATCGATTATTCTGGGAGAAGAATGACTACTACAATAATAATAATACTTTATTTACCCAACACACACACACACACACACACACACACACACACACACACACACACACACACACACACACACACACACACACACACACACACACACACACACACACACACACACACACACACACACACACACACACACACACACACACACACACACACACACACACACACACACACACACACACACACACACACACACACACAAAAGTGATAATCAACATACGCATGCTCAAATAATAGCTACGGGTGTCTCCTGCTATAGCAACCATAAATTGGTCTTAGCAGGATTCTCCAAGATCCACTGTCATTATCATGTTACTACATTAACTGGTTATTCATGATTTACTGGACCGAATAAAACTAATTATGTCATTTTCTGTTCGGTTCCGTTCCGTTCTGTTCTGGGCTGCCACAGCAAGACGGACTTCGCCTGCACGCCAATGTGTTGGTCACTTGGTCAAAATGAGCTAATATGTGTCTCGTCACGCCCGACAGCAATGGCGACTCTGAGCGGGTCTTTTTGTGGTAAACAATAACACTGTGCGCCGCTTAGAGTTGGCCGGGGAAACAATTGCTAGCCCTTATCTTAGTAAAGGTGAACTGAAGCAAACCGGCAAGCAAACACTGCCATTATGCACGGAATGATGAATTTATCTCCGTAAAAATAGTTTCTTTCTTTTGTATTCGTTTGTTATGTCTGCTATGTTTGCTTTGGCGGTTGTGTGCGTGCTAGTGTGTATGCGTGCTAGCGTGCTGGCGTGGTGCATGCGAGCGCGCGTGTGTGCTAGCGTGCGTGCGTCCGTGCGTGCGTACTTGCGTACGTGCGTGCATGCGTGTGAAGGGGTGGAGCGATCGGTTGCGTGCGTGCGAGGCAACTAGTTGCAAGACAGTCAGACTTGCCCGGGGCGGTATCGAGTGGCAAATAATCTCATTCTTGTTTACCACAGGTTGACATGTATGCGACGTTTGGTAAGGATGAGTCTCTTTCAATACGGATTTTGGGAGGAATAGATTGGACAGGCGATAAAGTGCTGGGACACTTGGATTTTGCAGATGGCATATGTCTGATAAATAACCCTGCTGAAGAAATGCACACCAAAACAAACTATTTGTCAAACAATACCAACAAATTTATACTCTTCTTCAATGCCTCCAAAACTGAAGACACGAGGGCAAACTGTGACAGAAACCACTTTTTCTGAACGACAAGGCCTTCCTAGATGTTTAACATACTTTGGTAGTGTAATGCCCAAAGTTGCAAACTGTACTGTTGACATTAAGAATAGGCTTGGATTGGGAAGCATTTGAAACACCAACATTTGGAGGTCAAATGGTATAAATATAAAGACCAAAGGAAAAACGTTTAACAACAATGTTATACCTATATTTCTCTATTGCTCTATAGCAGGGAACAAACATTTAATTGAAATTAACAAGTTTCCAAACCAGATACTTGCGTAGACTTCGAAACATCAGATGGCACGAATTTATCAAAAACGAGGAAGTAATATGTAATGATAAAGGACATGTTTTCTTGTACTCGCCATAAAGCATAAACTCGAAAGAAATAGGAAGTTGTAGCGGTCGAAACATAAATACTTCCATGGAAAAAAAACACCTAGACATATTTATTTGGATCGGAACGCTATTATTTTTATGTATACGACCACCTCTATCCTCTAGAATCCCCATTCGGCCATCGATCTAATAGGTTGCCCACCCCTACTTTAGAATGTAGCTACTGGTGGAATGTTCCTTCCGAAGCCAATACTAGACTTCATCTACAAATTATATAACCATATTACAGTTACTTCGTGAATGTTACTTACATTTATTTCTGGTTAAAACCAACTGTTGAACTATGTATTTTTTCAGCTGACTATGGTGACAGAGTAAACTTACTTATACCCGAAGCTCCGAATTGACCACCAATTGCCCTCTATCTGTGTCCTATTTCTCACCTTCGATCTGTTATTTCCTCGACAATGACATAGCAGGTACTGTAATTACGGTGTCTCTTGTCAATATGTAAGGATACGTCGACCACCAAATTGAACAGCACATGTGCACTAAGCCTCATATGAGAATAGTCTGAGTATATATACTGGAGTTACAATAACTTGATATGGCATTAATGTGTTACTAATTGTGTTTCAACATGTTTAACATTTCTAAATGTTTTAAAAAAGGTCTGACATCACTCGCGAAAATAGCACCAGTCAGTCGCTATCATATTACGAATTCTGGTAGCACAAGCACAGTTAATTTCCAAATAACGTTTGACCAATGGGAGAGTTTTTACCAGTGTTCGTCTACATCCAATGGCGAAAATGTGTTGACAATGATTGACATTAACATCATATCACTGTATAAAGCAATAGCTAGGCCTCATTTAGAATACTGTATACAAGCTTGGAGAATATATCGTAAGAATGATATAGATCCACTAGGACGAATACAGAGGAAAGCAGCTTGGATATCAGAAAGCACTCATTCTCACAGAGGACAATAAATGAATGGAACAATTTATCTACAGAACCAACCGATTGTGTAAGGACAAGTAGCGCGAATATGCTTAAAAACTAAATTTACAAATATCTCAGATGGGCAATTTACACATACATGAACAATTGTTGGACTCTCGATAAACCAATGATGTCCTTGTCCACTTACTATATGTACCTTTGCCTTGGATGGCAGTCTTGTTAAACAATCATTCAGACTATAACTCCTCCCGTTTCCATTACGGCAGACATGGCGCATAACTAATGTTATCTCCCTCACATATCACATATGTCACATATTTTAAAGATCGTGTACACTGGCATTCACAGTATTTTAATAACTGCAAAATTTGGATCGATGTAAAACGATTGCAATGTTTCATATTGAGCGTCACACGTCACACGAGAAGGTCCGCCGCTGCTGAGGAAGACAACGACATACTTCTACAGTGAACGTTTATTGCAGACGCATCGTTCTTGCTCTCAAATCAATATTTCGCCGTCACAGTTCGTTATTTCAGTGCCACGACTTCAATGCACTAGTTTTGCTTAGTTGAATCATTCATCGTAAGATGATAATTACTTAGCGTACATGTAGACTATATCTACCAGGTAATCGCACGTCCTATTATCTGAGTCGAGTTACCCCTGGGGTATAAGAACAACATTACTTGCCGCGATAATCCGTTTGTGTCAAAAACGTAACGAAGCGTATCACGCAGCATTGATTGAAATCCAGTATAATGGCCTCTCTCGCCATAAGTACTCCCGGTGTAAAGAACGTGTACGCTTAAAAGGAACAACTATGAAATTCCATTCCTGCTCTGCACTGTTTTACGTACCCATGGATGGAAGGGGTATAATTTATATGGAAGGGTTTGACCAAGTTCTTTATATTGATAATCCCCCACTGTGAAATAAAAAGGCACGTGTGTACATGAGCAATTTCTACTAAAGAAAAGGTGCCGTTGGATGAGGGAAATTAAAAAGCATCGGCATTGCTGGTATTCTAAAACCCCGCACACTCGCATTAATTTAAAGCAGAGCAAGCGGCGAAAATGGAGGAGACAGCCGAGGTCGATATTTCAAACCTTTTGCAACTTGAAGAGATAAACGTCTCCCAAGAGTGCAATCGGTAACGAAGTGCTCACAATTGTTTAGAATTACTTTGTACGACGGGTCAAATTCTTCCAGGTTTTTCAACTCTTACCACGATATTTTCAGGCGATGTATAGTTGACAATGTAGATACTACGACAGATACTCCGGCAGATACTACGGCAGATACTACCGCAGATACTACGCCTGCCAGTGAATTCATTCAGATGCACTTTTCGTACTTCGGTATTACTTGTGAACTCGATTTGTTTTTAAGAAATCACCCCAACACTCCAAGGCTGTACATCTTGCTTTTGCTAGGAAATGTATCTTTTGTTGGGCTGAATTACGTTATTGTATAGAGGTCTATTTTATTCAGCAATTTCAAATTTGTTTGCAAAATTACATGTCCATGGGATATAAATAAATTAAGACTCATTTATATTATTATCGTGCATTGTCTGCGAGAAATATAAGTACACCTTTATCTTCACACGACAGTGTGTGTGTGTGTGTGTGTGTGTGTGTGTGTGTGTGCGTGTGCGTGTGCGTGTGCGTGTGCGTGTGCGTGTGCGTGTGCGTGTGCGTGTGCGTGTGCGTGTGCGTGTGCGTGTGTGTGTGTGTCAGTGAATCGCTGACTGCAGAGCGAGATCGTAGGCTCGGCGTCCAGTTCACGTTGGAACTTGCTGAAGTGTTGTCCGCGACTGTTTCTCCAGCAGTATGGGTAGCGCGTCATCAGGAGGTTTCTCCAGCAGTATGGGCAGCGCGTCATCAGGAGATTTCTCCAGCAGTATGGGTAGCGCGTCATCAGGAGGTTTCTCCAGCAGTATGGGTAGCGCGTCATCAGGAGGTTTCTCCAGCAGTATGGGTAGCGCGTCATCAGGAGGTTACTTCAACAGTATGTTTGGCGCGTCATCAGGAGGTTATTCGCGAAGTGCTTCTTCGCCCAGCTCTTGCAACACAGATGTGACTTGTAACGTCAAACTGGAAACACGCACGTATCTAAGGTAAGAAAAAGAAAGAGGAAAACAGTGTGGAAGAATGGGGTAAGTTCGGCGTTTGGGGTTTACGTCAGTTTAGCTTATCACTGCAGTCAGTTTTAGAAATACGTAATTCATCATATATGCATATAACGATAAATACAAGTGGATTGCTTGAACGAAGTAATTTCGGTGTAGTTAAATACTTCCCAGATAATATAAATTGGATTTGGAAGGCGCCACTAGCCGATTGCCCGCCGCGAATTGTAGAAAGAGCAGTGCGTTTTTGGAATGGTCAAGAAGGATTTAGAAAGTATGATTTAATTATGAACAACTGCGAGCATTTTGCTACTTACTGCACTTTTGACAAATGCCTTTCCAAGAGAACTGTGTAACGAGAACGCTGGGTGCATACTGGAATATCGATGAAACGCGACCTTAACCTTGTCAAGGACGAACATAAACATAAAGACGAACTGTACGTTACCACAAAATTGATGTTATTATATTAAAAAAAGAATATACTTTCATGGCACCACGTTTTACCTAACATTGAATATTTAATTAATATCGATATTACTGTGTTGACTTCCTGTCAAGTGGCGCAGTAATGCAAATATACACCGGGCTGTCTTTCTCTGTGTGACTCACTGCTGATAAAACGAAAGTAGCTCGGTCAATTCGTGTGACGGCGGTGTCTGTGTGTATTTGTGTGTGCGTGCGTGCGTGCGTGCGTGCGTGCGTGCATATGCGCGTGCGTGCGCGAGTACGTGCGAGCGTTGGGATAAGTGAGTGTGTGGGTGATTGGGTGGATGGGTGGGTGTCACGAAAATAATGCGTAACGTTAAAAAAGACGACCGTTTGCTGCTATTAAAAAGCAACTTTCTGGCTCAGATGCGTCAAATACCAGCCCTTGTTCACATACTCACGCATTAGTTAACGTACAAACAACGAAATGTTTTAATAGCATTCGACACAAAACGAGACCGTGTTGTTGTGACAGACCATGTTGTTGTGACAGACCGTGTTGTTGTGACAGGCAGTGTTGTTGTGACATACCGTGTTGTTGTGACAGGCCGTGTTGTTATGACAGACCGTATTGTTGTGACAGGCCGTGTTGTTGTGACAGACCGTGTTGTTGTGACAGGCCGTGTTGTTGTGACAGACCGCATTGTTGTGACATGCCGTGTTGTTGTGACAGACCGTTTTGTTGTGACAAGCCGCACCGATTGTAATAAATATTATAAGTACTTCTATGATTGGCTAATGTTTTGGCGAGACTGCACCTGTTTCCATGTTTAGCTAACACTTACCGCAGAAAAAAACAACTATCATGGCGATTGGTGAACCCTGGTGACTTGGGTCTGATTGAGTCAGACTAGATGACACATATGACACACAGTGAAAGACAGGGGTGGCCAAACCTATTGCCAACTTCCCACCCATGTCTGCTTTTCTGTTGGATCTTGGGTATATTGGCGATGATGTCTTGTGCTCGAATTTCCACTGATGTGCAAATTTCACAAAATCTCTTGATGAAAATTATGGTCCGTTGTCACTTACAAGCTGCCGGGGAATGCTGTACCGTGCGAAGTGAGGTTTCAACAACTTCGAAGAACCTGGCGAAATATTTTTTTTTATGGTCCATTTCCAACATCGTGACTCGCTAACGGCTCATTCTGTTGCTCGGGTTTCGCATGTTGGCACATATCGCAGTCATCGGCCAGTTGTTTCATCTCGCTTCACATTCTCGGCTAGAATATTGTATCTCGTGCTCGAGGCCTCATGCTGGCATAGCCCATATGCGCTGCGTATAGTCTACACTTCATCTCAGGCGTACGTGCCTTTGGTAGCGCAGTTCTCTGGCATTTGAGGATGACATCGCCTTCTTGACTCAATGTGTCGAGTTGCTTCACATGGTACCTTTTGCTTTCTGTCCGGCCATCAATGTTTGATCAGGTCGAGGACATTCTGAGTTCCATCATCTTTCTGTGTTCCTTCGACTACCTCCTGGATCTTGTCTTCTCATGTATGTCTTGAAGGACATTGACACTCGCAGACCTCACTTGAGTTTCTGGCACATTCAGGTGAGCACGGCTCAGCGTATTAGCTATGACGAGTTTCTCACCCTCTACGTATTTGAACTAGACGTCATATAGGTACAACCTCAAGATAAGTAAGTACCTGCAGTCGTCTTGGCGCCTTTGTGGTCATTATGCATCACAGTCTTGCGACCGAACGTATATTGGCCGCACCGAGTCCATCTTAGCTACTGTCAACTTGTAGCACAAGTTACTTGTCAGAGTCAAAGTAGGCCAACATTGGCGTGGTGGTTATCTTCCGTTTCACTATTTAACAAGACTTAACAAGATTTGCCATCCAAGCCAAAGGCCCAGATGACAAGCGGACAAGGAAGCCATTGGCTTATCGAGAGTCCAACAATGTTCATCTACTTATAATCCGCCCTCCTGAGATATGTGTCAACCTTGTTTTTAAACATATTCACGCTGCTAGCAGTTACACAATCTGTAGACAATTTGTTCCATCCATTTATTGTCCTCTGTGAGAACGAGTGCTTCCTGATGTCCAATCTACATTGATCCTTTACTAATTTTACCTCACGTCCTCTAGTTCTGCTATCCTTCTTGAGTGAGAAAAACATATTTGTATTAATGTTTTCATACCCATTCAATATCTAAAAAACTTCAATCTGATCTCCTCTTAACCTCCTTGTCTCTAGAGTTGTTAAACCACATTCTTTCAGGTGTTCTTCATAATTAAGGTCTCTAAGTTCTGGAATCATTTTAGTTGCTCTCCTTTGTATGTGTCCAAGCGTATCTATATCCTTCTTACGACATGGTCTCCATGCTTGTATACAGTATTCTAAATGAGGTCTAACTATTGCTTTATAAAGAGGTATAATTAACTTTTTTCCCTTGTATGTTATGTGTCTTCTAATCAATCCAAGAATTTGATTACCCTTTGAAGCTGCAATACCACACTGCTCTGAAACTTTCATATCAACGCTTATTGTAACTCCTAAGTCCTTTTCTTTTACAGTAGTACCCAGAACAGTATCTCCCATTTTATAGTTTACATTCAAGTTCCCATGTCCTGTATGTAGGCATTTACATTTCCCAAAATTGAACAGCATCTGCCATTTCTCAGACCATTTCACTAATCTGTCTAGATCGTTTTGTAAATGTTGTTTATCACCATCAGTATTAACCTTTCTAAACAGTTTTGTGTCATCCGCAAATTACAGTACGTTACTTGTACTGTCGTCCAAGTCATTGATATAAATTAAGAATAATATAGGTCCTAATACTGATCCTTGAGGTACCCCACTCAAAACCGATTTGCAATTTGAAACTTCTCCATCTACTACAACTCGTTGTCTTCTGTCATTCAGCCATTGTTCTATCCAGTCAGTTATGCTATCCCCGATACCATGGGCTTTTAATTTAAGTAGTAATCTTTGATGTGGCACTTTGTCAAAAGCTTTCAGAAAATCTAAGTAGATAATATCTACTGGCGATCCCACGTCTATCCACTTAGTGATTTCTTCCAAAAAACATAACATATTTGTTAAGCATGACCTCCCTTTAAGGAATCCATGTTGAGATGAATTTAATAATTTATGCTTAACGAGGAATTCCACCATGGTCTTTAATTAACCTTTGTAATAATTTACAAATCACTGACGTTAAACTGATGTTAAACTCACTGGTCTGTAATTCTCTTACTTATTTCTCGAACCCTTTTTAAATAATGGTATGATGTTTGCTTCTTTCCATTCAAACTGAACAACTCCCTCTTTTAATGACAAGTTGAATACTCTTGCAAGTGGTATACTGATCTGTTCTACTGTTTCCATTAGTAATTTTGAATGTACCTTCGCATTGTTCCATATCACACCCTGCTTTGTCAAACCACCGGTTCCAAATCGGTCAGGCATGAACTTCGCCAGATATTGGACCATGCCACAGAATCGCTTTACCCCGTGAATTGCTGTGGGTGGTGGCATTTCCAAAATGGCCTTGACTTTGTCGTCATCTGCTTGAATGCCTTTTGTGATTATCTTGTGACCCATGAAGATCACATTGTCTCGCTTGTACTCTGCCTTCGCATTGTTCCTCTCTGTGCATCGCTCTCTAGACGTTTCAAGTTGTCACCACTCTCAGCCAACATCTTTGTGGCTTCCAGTCACATTGATGTCATCGGCGACGCAGATCACACCTGGCCCATCGGTATCTGTCATATACGGTTTTAAGCGTTGTTATGCCTAAATGGCCTAGGTCTTTGCTGTGATTTACTTGGCTGATATACCGCTCCTCGTAGACTGTCATCAATCCCACCGCTTGTGTCGTAGCTGACCCAATGAAACACGTGAGATTGTTTTCCACAAAGACGAAAACAACATCCTATGTGTTGCCAGTTTTCGGGTTCGTAATCAGCAGTCTAGCGATGCCTTTCGGGGTAATTTTTTGTGCCGATTTGGTTTTATATCTGCTCCAGTATGAATGGGGACGTATATCGCAGTTACCGACCTGCATCATCACTGTGATTCGCTGCTGTACCGTGTGACCATTCACCCCAAAATGCGCTTGCAACCAATCGTCGTCGTCTTCCGTGTGGTCTTTTCTATTCACGCGGCT
This sequence comes from Lamellibrachia satsuma, assembly GCA_033239005.1. Lineage (NCBI taxonomy): Eukaryota > Metazoa > Annelida > Polychaeta > Sabellida > Siboglinidae > Lamellibrachia > Lamellibrachia satsuma. The sequence goes on along the minus strand of BSQZ01000114.1, from coordinate 758,762 downwards.
CACTCTCTTTCTTTTGTCTTGCAATGATTGACACCATGATAACAGGAGCATGTCTTTCCGCAGACTGGACATCTTATTCTGCTTGGCTCTTGCGAATAACCGCGAATAACCAATACTAGCATTCCCGTCTTGTGGTGTCAGTGGTTTTTGCTGTCTTGAGGCGGTGTTGTTTTGGGCGGTGTGCTGCTACGAACTTTCTCGACCCGTCGTTCCAGATTCATTTCATCGACTTGCTTTGTGTCGTTTCAAACGTTCTACGTATCTCTTTGGCCTTTTCGGGAGATGGCGATGGAGCAATTCTTGCAGTTTACCTCGTGTTGAGAAAACAATCTTAGCCATCATTGTTATGTCCTCGTCTTGATATTCACATAATTCTGCCATGACACGCAATTGTGTTAGGAAATTATCAAATGGCTCCCTCCACTCTGCGTTCCAAAATCGGAAAGAATCCACAAAGATATTTCCTTTGGGGGCGCAATACCCCTCTAATTTTCCCATAACCTTAATAGGCAGTAACACGTCGTCGTTGTTTTCACATGTGAATTGGTCATATACCGTAATAAACTGTGCTCCTGCACAATTGAGGATTATCACCGTCTGGGTGTTTGCCGGCTTTTGGTCTTTTTCCGTAGCAGCCATGTACTTTTGAAATTCTCTCTTCCGTCTCTTGAACGAGTCCACCAAATTCGGGTCACGAATGTCACGCTTTTTGAAAAGAGTATGACAAAATAATTATAATACATTGTTAATGTGTTGTACTCATTCACAACTGTTGAATGAACAATGATTACGCACTGTGTAGTGTGGCTGATTGGATGCTTCCCCGAGAAGTCAAGTTGGTTTTCGACTGAATAGGTTTGCCAGGGGGTGAAGTGTAAAGTGTTTCGAGCAGCCCAAGGAGTGGATACCGCGCCATATAAGCATTTACCTTTACTTTTTTGTATGTTACAATCAATAGAAAATGCCACCGTCTAAAAATGTCCATCAACTATGTTGCAGCATCAGCCAGATCCGACTGATTGCTCTACTAAAGTGTCATAAAGAGAGAGGTCTGATAGCGAAGGAGAACCGACTGAGTGTTCTGCTGAAGAGGCGTAAGGAAGAAGGTCTGGAAGCGAAAGAAAAGCGAGCAGTTGACAGGAAGAGCAACGTGAGGGCTCACACTTTGGAGGAAATTAATAAAAAAATGTGTCTTTCATATGCAACTATTCAGTAGGACAATGCCCATGTGCTATTTGGAAGAGTACCAGGGTTCAAACGGGACGATGTGAAGCTGTTGCCATCGTCCGAAACAAAGTCATATATGCGTACGATGTAAACACATTTGCCAATGAAAAATCAGGCATTTTTTATATTTATTTTCCACTCCAAGGATAACAATGATGTCTGGTAGAGGTCATACTAATTTTTTCACAATGTAATTATAACAAATGTATTTATGTGCCGATTACTCTAAATAGCTCTTAAATAACAATCCTCCGCCAGGAACAAGCCGGGTTCAGAAGAGGCAAGTCATGCATCGACCACATTTTCACGCTGCGGCAGATTGTGGAACAAAGCACGGAATGGAACAGTACGATCTACATTGCCTTCATTGACTTTGAAAAGGCCTTAGACAGCCTTCACAGAGAATCCTTGTGGAGAATACTACGTCACTACGGGATCCCACAGAACATGGTAAATGAGATCAAGATACGTTACACAGACGTCCAGTGTCAAGTCGCCTGTAACAGTCACATGTCAGACAGCTTTAGCGTAAAATCCGGAGTAAATCAGGGATGCATTCTCTAACCATTTCTTTTCACCCTTGCCATTGACTGGCTGATGACAGAAATCACCAAAAATGGAAACAGAGGCATCAGATGGACACTTACCTTGATCTTGGAAGACCTGGACTATGCAGATGACATTGGACTGCTGTCTAACAGGCACAAGGACATGCAAGAAAATATGGACAAACTCACAACAACAACACCACATATTGGGTTAAAGCTCAACACAGCAAAAACAAAACTGATGAGGATCAACTACAAGACAGATAACCCCATCACCATAAACAACATAAACAACAGTGATGTTTTGGAAGACGTTCAGGACTTTGCATACCTGGGAAACAAAATCACAACAGATGCTCTGCAAAAGATGCCATGGCTAGGATCAGAAAGGCAAGTCAGACCTTCGCTATGCTGAAGCCCATCTGGAAATCCAAGCAACTGAGATTGGAAACAAAACTGAGACTGTACAATAGTAATGTTCTCAGTGTACTTCTCTACGGCTCCGAGTTAGCACACAAGCTTGAGACCTTCCAAAAGAGGTGTCTACGGAAGGCCCAACACAATCACTAATGAAGAGCTGCACCGCAAAACAGACGCCACACAGATAAAGAAGAGAAGATGGAGATGGCTTGGACACGTGTGCCGAATGTCACCTGGCGCACTGCCCAAGACAGCCTTACGCTGGACAGCAGATGGTAAAAGGAGACGTGGTCGCCCAAAAGAAACATGGAGACGAACAGTGGAGAAGGAGATGAAAGAATGCGGCCTGACATGGAACACCATCACCAAATGGGCTACAGACCGACAGCAGTGGCGCTCTCTTGTTGATGCCTTATGTGCCACCTGGCACGAAAAGGACTAAGTAAAAAGTAAGTAAACAGTAATAATTATAAAAAAATCACAGAATAAAAACTGTATTACAGTTAAATGAAAGCAGGTAATGTTCGAAGTAAGTAAAAAGTGTTAAACTATTATGATTACTTGAATTACCTAATTGAAAACAATTACATTATTAACAAGTTTCCAGTCATGCAGTGATGGGCATGTCAGTCTTCCGGGACACCTGGCTGAAGTTGGTGCCACGAATACTGACTCCACAACCCATGACTAATCTGCGTTGGACTTGTCCAGCAAACACGTTATTTATAAGGGAGCGAACCTGGCAGATGAAGAGAAAAGCCAGCGATTGAAGAATCAAGAGGTGAGCGCAGTGATCATATTAAACGTGTCAGCAAATAAAGGACACAGTTAGTCTTGCAGTTGATTACATTGTTTTGCCAAGAGCACCTGCAACTCGCTCACTTGGCACGCCTGCACTACAGGGTTCAGCCTATAGTTACATTTCCCGTTGGTGGCAATATTAACGTTTATCATGATTATAAGAAAAAACACTTTTTACCAGCCGCTATCATCATCCCACTGACATGCTGGTCGAGTTTTATAAAAATTCTACATTTCTAACTCTTTTAAAATGCCTGAATGTACCACACCAGCTAATGTTTACATATGTGTGCACAAATTAGTGCGCACACTTGCCTAGTAACAAAAAAATTGCCAAAAATCCTTCAGCCTATTAAAATCATCTTAAAACCCATAGTTACACTGTCAACATCTACCAGCAAACTTGGTAATGTGCCTGCTCAAATGCAGTTTTGTCAGATAATGATTTTTTTTATTTGACAAATATAAAATTACTCTGCCTACATTCTTCTATAACATACCTGGAAGTCTAACTGAGGCATGGCCTCTACAACGAGATGGTGTCACGTGCTAAGCCCCCCGATCTCAATGCAAAATTTAGGTATTTTATGGTGAGAACATTGTTTACTATTTGTGTTAAGTAGATCATCTAGTATATTGTGTGCGTGTGTGTGTGTGTGTGTGTGTGTGTGTGTGTGTGTGTGTGTGTGTGTGTGTGTGTGTGTGTGTGTGTGTGTGTATGTGTTTGTGTGTGTTGTGTGTGTTTGTGTGTGTGTTGATGCATGTGTGTATTTGTGCGTGTGTGTGTTTGTGCGTGTTTGTGTGTGTGTGCGTGTGTGTATGTGGAAATGTCTACTTTCATTGATCGTCTGGGCGACCGATCTACACAGGAGTGCTCCTTGCAGACGACACTTCTCGATGCACTACAGTTTTGATTATATTAAGTTCACCTGCCAAGTGACCCTCTCCAGCCAAGAACTTTATGTTTTGTAGTTCCGAGGAATGTGGCATGTTTGGAGGTCTGTTGTGGGGAACAGTTTGCCATGGGTGGATGTTTGGGGTTTCTCAAGCGGGCAATCAATCGCCATGCCGCATCGTCTCTGTCACAGTTCGAGTGTGTCGTAAATGGGAGCGCCTGTCTCTAAACTCGGTACAGCTGGTTGGCTCTGAAGATGGCACTACTTACGTCCCTGTGGGAGAGTGGTACTCTCCCCTAAGCCCATTCTTCAAACCCTTATTGGAAATCAATGAGAGCGTGAAAGAGAGGGTGAAAGATTTAGGCAGATAGGGAAAATGAAAGAGAGAGAGAGAGAGAGAGAGAGAGAGAGAGAGAGAGAGAGAGAGAGAGAGAGAGAGAGAGAGAGAGAGAGAGAGAGAGAGAGAGAGAGAGAGAGAGAGAGAGAGAGAGAGAGAGAGAGAGAGAGAGAGAGTGAGAGGGAGAGAGAGAAAGAGAGAGAGATTAAGAGAGAGACGGGGGGAGTGAGAGTGGCGTGCGTGTTTGTGTGTGTGTGTGTGAGAGAGAGAGAGAGAGTTATATAGATAAAGAGAGAGAGAGAGAGAGATTACGAGAGAGAAGGGGGGAGTGAGAGTGAGAGAGAGAGAGATTAAGAGAGAGACGGGGGGAGTGAGAGAGAGAAAGAGAGGGAGAGAGAGAGAGAGACGGAGACAGAGTTAGAGAGAGGGAGCGTGAGTGAGAGAGAGAGAACAAGAGAGAGAGGGAGCGTGAGTGAGAGTGACTGAGAGCAAACAAGAGAGCGAGAGAGAGAGAGAGAGAGAGAGAGAGAGAGAGGGAGAGAGAGAGAGAGAGAGAGAGAGAGAGAGAGAGATTAAAAGAGAGACGGGGGGAGTGAGAGAGAGAGTGTGAGTGAGCGAATGAGTGAGAAGATGAGAGAGAGTGAGAGAGAGAGAGAGAGAATGTGTAAGTGTGTTTGTGTGTATGTTTGCGTGTATGTGCGTGCGTGCGTGTGTGCTGGCGTGCGTGTTTGTGTGTGTGTGTGTGAGAGAGAGAGAGAGAGAGAGAGAGAGAGAAAGAGAGAGAGAGAGAGTGAGTGAGTGAGTGAGTGAGTGAGTGAGTGAGTGAGTGAGTGAGTGAGTGAGTGAGTGAGTGAGTGAATGTAATTCGCTTAAAAGGTGAAGTTCTTCAGTGGCGTATTGGAGGTCATTAGGCCACGCCATCCTTTGTCTTAAACTATGTTTCATATATAACCTGTTGCGCCACTACATGGCATCATGGTGAACCAATGGGTGACTAAGCTTGCCCCCTTCCGCCTTCCCTTTAGCGATAACCTAGATACGCCACTCAAGTTCTTATATACGCGGTATCCAGTCTTCAGGACCGCTCAGAAACTTTAACCTATCACCCCTGGCGGACGTGTTCATTACAACAACAACTGAACTTATATGGAAAGCATTCTACCACGCTGCAATTACTGCGCGAAGGCTGTTCGTTCACAAATGCCTATCACCAATACACAATACGTTTGTGGAGTTTGAGAACATATGGGCCCACCCCTACACTTATTGGACCATTCCTACATTTCTCTCCATGGGCGTTAAGTGTGAACTTTGTGTGAATTGTCAACTCTAGTTACCACTAATCCATATTTGAGATTATCTTGAACGAACTCGTTTTAGTGGCCACAGAGCGCAAACAAGTGCTTTTGAAGCCCCTTTTCAATACGCTTGCTCGTGTGTTCAGATGCAGAAACAGTGTGAAATCAGTTTCATCTGCAAAGTGATTTAGCAGTTCGTCGTTGACGGTTCTAACCGAACGCTACATTTTATGTTGGTGAGTATTAATTACTATTCGTATATAAATACAACCATATTGTTCGAAAGGAATGTAACTGTTGATAAGAAATCACACCTTTCTATCGAGCACTTAGAAATGTTATATCGTAAGCGGTTGCAACGAATGGTGTCATGAGATTGTATTGCAAGCAAGAAAGAGGTGAAAGTAATAATAGATGAATGTTCATGTTGAAACATTTCTTTTTACATATCCAAAAGATTTATCTACCGCCGTAGAAACGTTCGCTGTCTTCTCAAGATGGCTTCGTCAGTACTAATGACGTCCTGGTCGGATGACGTCATCTTTTACGTGCGGTAGTTCGTAATTCCCCTCATCTCGGTGGATTTCATCCTCGCTAGTCAAGGGTGGCAGTAGTACTACATTACCCCTGGCAGATCGACCTGTTGAAACCTGGATGTGTCAGTTTATCTCACGTCATGTGCGGATGTACGCTGAATCATTTGTACTTCTCCCACTTCCTGCCTTGTTTGACGTTTTTCCGGGAACTAGAAGCGCCCGCGCCAAAAGTTCAAAGAGCGTTCAGACGAAATGCTCATCATTACCCGTCCGACCAGCGACGACCAAGTCACTACCAATTAATGTTAAGTTCCCGTGTGTGAGCCCTCAATATCTCAGGGAAGGTCGCAATTGGTTAACTCAGCAACATATATATATATATATATATATATATATATATATATATATATATATATATATATATATATATATATATATATATATATATTATATATATATATATATATATATATATATATATATATATATATATATATATATATATATATATATATATATATATATCTGAGCGCTATAAAATACATTGTTTACTATTTGTGTTAAGTTGATCATCTAGTATATTTGTTAATTAAGTATATTATTATTATTATTGTTCAATGAAAGTAGACATTTCCACATACACACACGCACGCACGCACACACACACAAACACGCACAAACACACACACGCACAAATACACACATACATCAACACACACACAAACACACACAACACACACAAACACATACACACACACACACACACACACACACACACACACACACACACACACACACACACACACACACACACACACACACACACACACACACACACACACACACACACACACACACACACACACACACACACACACACACACACACACACACACACACACACACACACACACACACACACACACACACACACGCACACAATATACTAGATGATCTACTTAACACAAATAGTAAACAATGTTCTCACCATAAAATACCTAAATTTTGCATTGAGATCGGGGGGCATATGTCCCCCCCGGACGTCCAGTTTTCATGTTTGTGTATTACTCATCTATCACGTAACAATTGTCATTGTATCTAATAGTGGTAGTATATAAACTAATCGATCACTTCACAGTTGCTTGCCCGAACTGCCACCGCACCTACGCCAAACGCCAACCGCCGCGCTCCAACGCGCTGAATACAGTAAGCCAGAACGAACTACCCTGAGAAATGCTCAAAATCTAAAAGAATGTTCGTTCGTTTGTCATCGATACGAGAAACCGGGGATGTGAGAACTAGTTTCCGGTCGAGCACGAATGAGTTTTTCCATGACCTCACCAAGAACACACAATTCCCGTTGCTACGTTTTATTTTGGACATCAATGCAAACACACTTCAAATTTTAATACAAAGAACATTGTGCTATTTGTCGATTATACGCCTATTTGTTCGTGTTCTTGGTTTTACCGAATGGCAACAAGTAATAACTGGTTCAGTAGCACTATATTTCGATAATCCTATCTATAAACGTTGCGCTCAATGGAGAGCATTGTTGCTACATGAAAGGGTGAAGTGAAAAAAATCATGAAATAGGATGCATTTGCTCAGAAGAAAAATAATGTGTGTTATAAGTTTAGACACTTCAGTTTGTTGATAAACATATGATATGATGATATGCTGATCTGGTTGATTCCAGGAGCACTGGCCACACCCGTCTTGCTGTAACCTAGAAGATGGTGACGTCAAAGAGAACGGTGAGAATATTTCGAGTTTGTCCTGTCCGTGTGTGTGAATGGTGCGTGCCTGCATGATGGTGGTGGTGGCAGGATTGCGTTCGTACGTGTGTGCGTTCGTGCGTGCGTGCATGCGTGCGTGTAACAAGCACCATCGTTCTAAGAAGCAATCCCGGCTTTTTAGTCTTAGCATCATAACCCGTACATCCGCTGGTATTCCAAACGTTGAAGTGTTTGCAGATCAACGGCGTTTGGTTGAAACCCACTTGGAATCAACTATTTTATCTTGAATTATTTAAACGCATTTCCCATATCAACGCAAACATCATAACCACTACGTAGTAGGTATATGTATTTCAAGTACGTTTTTTACAAATAGGTTTTCAGATATATATCAGATATATCTGAAAGCCTATTTGTAAAGAAACGTGCTTGAAATACATAGACATTCAGATATCTATCTATCTATCTATCTATCTATCTATCTATCTATCTATCTATCTATCTATCTATCTATCTATCTATCTATATATATATATATATATATATATATATATATATATATATATATATATATATATATATATATATATATATATATATATATATATATATATATATATATTAAAGCCTATTTGTAAAAATACCTACATATGATTGATCTTAATCGATCGATCCAATGTCACCTTCTTCTAATTAATGGAATGGAAATATAGCTGGTTAACATATTCTAACCAGTGTAACAATATTCGGTTCAGTGAAATATGTCAAGTAAAAAGAGAACACCCACTACTAAGCAGATGTTTCGGTTTATTGTGCAATAATTTAAACTGAAATTGTGTTCGGGATTATTTCAAAACATCGATTTACAACAATACACAAAACCAATGTCATGTACCCTCAGGCCCCACCGTCCCACGTGAAACTTTGAAATGTGCAACTTCGACAACTTCGTATTCGCTTGGGTCGTCATGATGCAAAACCGCCTCCATGCGCTCGTAGTCAGCCCCTTGTGACACATGATAGGAACATAAACGATGCTTTTTTGAAAATACATCTATGTAGGACGGTAGACAAAAACAGCTGCTGACCAGGATGAAACAAATAACGTACAGTAGCGGTTTCCCTACATGAAGGCACATCCGAAAATGTTACGACCCCATACGAAAAATGCACATACAATTGGCACAACTGAATCAAGGAAGAAAATGGCACATTTGAGCATGGTATATTTAAGATTCAGTTTTAGACATACAATTACTGCAGTGGTACTCAAATGTGTCATTTTCGTCAACATTTCTTTTTTTTCCGAGTCACACCTAATATTCAAATGTGCCAGTTTCGTCATTAATTCAGTTGTGGCATTATTACATGTGCCATTTTTGTACGTGTCATTTTGGGTCGTACACGGTAGTTTTGATAGCATCCAACATATAAAGTTATATATATTTCACCGCTATATAAAATGTGTGAACAAAAATAAAGCACTACGTCTGGTCTGCAAGTTGCATATGTGTTATTATATACAGGTGTTCCTGTTGACGTCCATACTGCTTATGGTGCTTTCAAGTGCGCAGATGGGAAGACGCCAGAAGTGTATGTTTAATTGTTTCACCGTTTACCGCGGTTGTCGGGCCCGCTGCGACCGAATCGGCATGTGTTGGAAATACATAGAATTTTGCCAAACCCATTGCAAAGGATTATCCGACGACTGTAGAAAGGCTTGCGTGTCCGCTTTCAGGGCCTAGTGTTATGTAACGCTATTGTGGCGACAGTGTTGGGATAAGTATGATTATAATACTAATAATAATTATTATTATTTACCCAACATATATACAAAATACATTGATACAATCGAATGGAAAAATAAAGGTGGGTTACTTGAAAAAACAATTGCTTGTCAATCAAGTGACACGTCGTACGCTTATAAATTTACAGTGATTGTATATTGGCGTTTGTTTTAATAACCATTGTAAGCATAAATATTTACAATATTTGCAATAACACATTTGCTTTTGTTTAACAAACGTTTACACAGAATTCCCAATTAATTACAACTTAAATATTAATACATATCGGCATATTTCAATAGTTCAACTAAGTCATTACAACATACATATTAATGCATAGTTGCATATCTAAGTAAGTACACATAAGTATGTACTTCTACATATTATTACAAGATATGTTCTCCTGAATACAAGACATATAATATCATAAGGCAGTATGCCTAACTATACGTGTGACCAGTAAAAATGCCTCCACACCCGTTCACCTCCACACCCGTTCACCTCCACACCCGTTCACCTCCACACCCGTTCACCTCCACACCCGTTCACCTCCCATCATGTGTGATAAACCAAGCTTCTGCAGTTAGCTATTCACAATGACGTGTCCTGTGGTAATCGATGATTACATTTCATATGTAAAGTCATCACCGTGATAAAGCATATTGTACATCGATTTATTCTAGCAAATGTTTTCTGACAAATATTTGCCCTCCTGCAATAAAGTCTTATTAAGACTCCCCCTCGACACGTTGGGCTCATTGCGGCATCGAAATCATTGTTCAAATTTCTATTAGTGTCTACCTTAAGTAATATGCGCAATCGATTGATAAAACCGTGCGAAACTTTTGTTAAAATCATCGAAAGAATTGACTCCCACGTTTGCCCTTTTCGTCGAATTTTAACCGGGTCCGGTGAAAAATTATGTAATGGTTTGTGCGATGATTTGACCAACGATGAAATAAATAGAAACGTACGTATCTTCTTTTATTAATAATTGTTGTTTATTTCAAACGAGTACTGTAAAAGAGGACATAGAAATATATTCCTAACAGAACTGGGCTAAATGTTCTATTGTATTGGAATTGAATTGATCAAAACAAACTGTGTGAATTCGAAATGAATTGATAACAATCAAAACAGATTGCATATAAATTGAATTGAAGTTGAAGTCTGCAGAGAGAGTTGAATTGAATGAATTAATAAATTTGTATAAAATTGTACATTTCTGCATGTAAGCTTACACATGTAAATATCAGAATATGTTACATTTTACTTACTCTTAAGACTGAGTTCCACTTAAAATGACAAGGTTTGATGAGCTCATTTTGAAGTCAATAGCGTTTGTAGCACCTGCTTCAAGTAAACATGTACAATTGATCTGCCTGCAGAGATATGAAGCCCTTTGTGGGGCAACACAGCAAAATATGAAGCCATGCCCTTTGTGGGGCAACACAGCAAAATGGAGTAAATGGCTTGCTATTCCTTGAGAAGGAATTTTCTTAAGCCAAAAAATTAGCAGCGTACATGTCTTCACATATTCTTTGAGTAATGGCTTAGCCAGCTTAGCCAGTGTATATGAATTGTGTACTCTCTGGCTTGTACCAAATATAAAAAACAGTTACAATAGTATGCAACTATTTTTGTTTAAGCTTACAGTGATATAAGTAATATGATAGTAATTTACTATTATATATATATATATATATATATATATATATATATATATATATATATATATATATATATATATATATATATATATATATATATATTATCAAATATATTACTGCAATTACTTGTGAAAAAAACAATCAAATGATTATTGTTTTGAAGATTGGTGGTCGATTGGATAATGCCTTTATTTTTAACTGTTTTGCAGTGTTTATGATGTGCTGTTAATTGTATGCTATGTGTTAGTTTCAAATGCTGCTGGTGTGTTAGTTTTGTCAGAAGTGGTATTCTATCTGTAGAGTTTGATATGTAATGCATACATTTGTGATATGTGCATGCTGCTAAGCAGTGCTACTATTACAATCGTCCACTACGCAGTATAATGTTAACTAAGTAACGTTACTAATTTGGGATTTGAATTGGAATTGGAATTGATTAAAAATGATTTGAATTGGAACCGCTCCTTTCTGTCAGTACACAAAGTCTGCAACATGCTTCCTGTTGATGTTTTCTCCAAATCGTCATGTTACACTTGTGTGTTTGCATAACTATAGTTTTGTGAATTTGGACCAGGTGGGACAGGAACGAGCGTCGTACGTTAGAACCTGCCTTGAAGGAACACCCCTTCTCATAGACAAAGTGGTCGCCCAAGACAGGTCGTTGAGTTCAGTGGCGATAACATGATTCACTCTTTTTTTAAACTGACAGAGCTGTTGGAAATGACTTTCGGTTGAGTCCAGGTGTAATGCTAGGCGTACATTAATAAACCTTTGTTGCGAGTCGTGTGCTCAATTGGCTAAAAACTGCCCAGTCGTGCAACTCAATAAAACTCGATTAGCATGTTGATTTGACCGTCGAAACAATTGATGAACCAATGAAAAAATTGAATCGCGACGGCTAATGTTGTGTAATGTGCGCCAGTGTATGACAAGACGTCTCGAAAAATCGGTCAATATACGCTGATCAGCAAGTCCACAAAATATTAGTCGCAGCAACGCTCAAGTGACAGAGCAGCATTTACTAAACCCCGGCAGATGCCAGAGTCGCTGGATGAAGACAAAGATGCTACACGTAGTGCTACAGTGTTACACCACAGACGCACGCAGGCACGCACGCACGCACACACGCACGCACACACATACACACGTGTGTTTGGCAGGAGAGGCCGGTTCTGTATGAGAATGTTGCCACACTGAGTCAGATGGCGTTCGGTACTTCCAATACGGGTAATCTTGAGCAGCGCGGTCTCCCTAAGAGAACATTTACAAATGTTCTAATCTTGAGCAGTGCGGTCCCCCTAAGGACCATAAAACATTTTAAAATCTTGAGCAGCGCGGTCCCTATATGGAACATTTTAAAATGTTCTAATCTTGAGCAGCGCGGTCCCCCTAAGGACCATTTCCAAATTTTCAAATATTGAGCAGCGCGGTCCCCCTAAAGACCATTTTAATTTATTATCTTGAGCCGCGAGGTCCCCTAAGTATCATTTTCAAATCTCGAGCAGCGAGGTTCCCTAATGACCATTTTCAAATGTTCTAATCTTGAGCAGTGCAGTCCCCTAAGGACCGTTAAAAATGTTAAAATCTTGAGCAGCGCGGTCCCCCTAAGGACCATTTACAAATGTTCTAATCTTGAGCAGTGCGGTCCCCCTAAGGACCATAAAACATTTTCAAATCTTGAGCAGCGCGGTCCCTCTATGGAACATTTTAAAATGTTCTAATCTTGAGCAGCGCAGTCCCCCTAAGGACCATTTTCTAATTTTAAAACCTTGAACAGCGCGGTCCCCCTAAGGACCATTTTCAAATCTTGAGCAGCGTGGTCCACCTAAGGACCATTTTCAAATTGTACACCGCCAAAGTACGTTAGCATGTCCTTAATGTGTTCGTATTATAGAAAATATGTGCGTTGCCTATTGGAAAACTATTTTCAGACCAATTAGCGGAATTGCATTTGAAAAATAGTAAGATTACCCAACCGTGGCAACCTAGGATAATACTCTCCATAACTCCCTCCCCGAGTTTTTCGTTCGTCATGCTTGATCGCCCCGGCAATGCACGCTAAAATCAGTCCAGGTAGTGGCTACCAAACCATGACTTTGTGCTGTCTTGACTGCCGAGCAGAACAAAGAGACGCCACGCTTCGATGAGTCTGCCCCAGGGCAGTAACACGATCTCAATAACTAGCCATGCAGAAAACTTCGAAGTAGGACCACATTAGTGTTCTATGTACATATTTGTAGAGTGACATGGTGTGGTGATGTCTTAACGTTTAGTGTTATTGTAAAATTACAACAAATACCTCTAATTCTCCTGGCATTGACGTTTGTGAAACCTTTTCAGATTGATCCTGTGTTTCCTCTTCTCGAGGGTGTTGCAATCTCTAGCTCGTACGTGCAGTTTACACCTCGTCCGTACAGTTTACACCTCGTACGTGCAGTTTACACCTCGTACGTGCAGTTTGCAAAGACCCTCCGGATAGTATATGGGGTCATCCAGGGATATG